>SNQJ01S0016989.1:128964-161090 GCA_010110895.2 Picea sitchensis
AGATCCTTCTAGAAGCGGAAGCTTCTATTAGGTCTTCTTACATCCGCCTAATTCTCTTTTATTGAAAGGTCTTATTAATATTGACCTTTATTACATCCGAATACATTAATCTACCCATGTGCGGGTTAGGACCTTAACAATTTGGCATACATTGCCATACATAGGAAATAGCCAACGAGAACATATTTTCTCAACACAAAGAAACATTCCTTCCAAAATGTTTCACCCCCTAACGACTTTCATAAATTGAGATGGAAATGCTACAAATTAGCACCTTCCTCTGAGACTCCTTTTTACCATTCCACCACCAAAACCAAGAGGAATTGATATGAAACCCGAGAGAAGACCTACCAAGGAGATCACATCACTAACAACACCCCTCACTTGAGGATGCAGTGCTAGACTTCCAACATAATTAATAGTTAGTTGCACAACTTCAATGTTTAGTTACATCTATTTGAATTATTTTGTTATTTCTACCAACCTTCAAAATACATACTTCTTAGTTTATTATCTTTTGTTTGACAAATAATTTAAATAGATCTATTTTAAAACTATAAGACTTTTAACCAAATAAATACAATGAAAAAGAACATTCAATTTTAAATTAAGAATTTTTTTTAAATTATTCTACGTGAGCCACACCAATCTTTAACATGGTTTGATTTTTTGTCCCCGGCCTGAGCCACACCAACCCTTAACATGATTGGATATCATAGAGTGCCTAAATCTTATTGTTGTTATCATTTTTAGAGTTCCAATTTTAATATTTAAAAACTTCAATTCCAATTCATAGGTTCAATAGTTGGATAGCATGTTAGTAATTCTCACCAACTGAACTCAATTTCCTCAAAATAGATATATTGACACCTTGTACCCCTCCAAGCTTGAAAACTCCTTAACCCTTTGAATCACAAATGATTAATATATCCGACTTGCAAATTCCCATGATTAAGAAAAAATTATTCAAAACCAACCTTTCAAGCCACGTCAAATGTCCCTTTTAAACCCCACCAAAATTAATGAAAATCGCCTATCCATTAAACTTCCCTCAAAATTGACGTTGTACTGGGTTAAATATTCTTACGGAAGAGGGAGTTTGCAGGGCAGGCGGGATGGCGTTACCAGGAAGCGTCACTGTTAACAGTATTATGGTAACAGTATTGATTGTGAAATTTTCACATTGAATATTAGTAATAGGTAATTTGTCTGTTATCATTTGGATTATATATATATAATTAAAAATTATTGAATTAGATGTTTTATTTGAGTTATTATATTTTTAATTTTTAATTTTAACATAAATTATTAAGAAAAGTTTGATTGTTTATTTTGTAAATTACTGAAATATTTTAATTATTATAAGGTAAGTAGCAATTTATTTATATAATAATCATTTTTTTCTATTTAAATTTCAATATTTAATCATTTAAATATTTAATTATTATAAAAAAAATAATCAATTTTTAAACATTTAGATAGTTTTAAAATGCTGCTTCTAAACATTTAAACAGTTTTAAAATGCTGCTTCCTGACAACAAAGCTTTGAAATAAATAAAACTTTTTTTATAAAAAAGAGAAACTATCCTTAAAATCTAACCAAATACTATCGAAGATTTATAAATGGAAAGTTAATTTAATTGTGAATTGTGATTTTATTACTCCAAATTGTCCATGACGAGGTGATTTGTCCATCAAATAGAATTAAAAATTTATCCTAACTTGTTAATTTTTTTGTTTATTTTTGGTTGAAAAGAGTAATGAAATCTCAAAACTTTAAATTTAATGAAATATTAAGATATGAAATTCCTATCCTTGAATTTTTCATGCAATTGTTTTATCAATTTACTTTACCTTGAATTTGTCATGCAATTGTTTTATCAATTTACTTAATTACTTGGTAAACTTTTAGAAACTCAACTTTTCATTTTGCTACACAAATTTCCCTAATACAAATCATTTGAGAGCTAAATCTAATTAACAAAAATACATTATTATTATTTTATTTATATTTGTTTTTATTCATATAATATACTATCGTTTTCAATTTAATTTTTGGTTTTTATAAAATAAAAAAATAAATTAAATTAAAATTATACATTTAAAATCTAAATCTGAATAAAATTTTTAATTTCTGTTATTTAAATTGTATTTTTGAATGTATAAATAGATTTATTCTGGTGAAAAACTAGTGGGGCATTTGAATTATTCAAACTTAATCACTCAAATCTGTAAATCTAGTCATTCCTCACCATATTTTAAGCAAAATCAAACAAAAAAAGTCACCCAAAAACTGTCAAAAAAATAAAAAACTTTAGACTAAGCTTTATATTTTACTATTAAGATGAGGTGAGAGTTGAAACCCTAAGTTTGGCCTTGGCTCTAAAAATGTTGCAAACGATGGATTTGGCAGCGTATTCGTAAGATTTCGTTTCGGGAGTACCAAGAAGAAGTCATGATTGAGGTATTGAACCAAATCCCAAAGCCAATGGAATCAGAAAGGGAGTAGGTTAACTCGAGAGCAAACAGATTTGTTTTTCAGTTAAATTTTTGGGTCTTAATCTTGTTAGATTTTCAGGGATGATTTGAATTTCGCATGGATCAAAGTTCCATGCATTTCAAATTTTTATTCTAAGGGTTTTGTTTCATTTTAAAGCAATTCAAATACTAGAAAATACATCCGAGTTCTGAATTGGTCAGAAATTTTAAAGCGAACCGCCTGACATATAACTTGGAAGGACAGATTGCTTTCGAGTTAGCCCACTCCAACAAAGGAAAAGCGAACAAGGTTGATTACCATGGCGAGGTGGGATTTGCAGAGGTCTTTGTATCTGACGAGGACTTCGTATGAAGACATATGGACAGACGATCTCTTGTGCAGAGCCAGCAGGGGTCGTTGGATTCTCATTCATTTTATATTAACACTAGAGTTACATATCCCGAGGGTAAGAAGGTAGAGCTGGCACATGTAGGTGCTAATGTGCCTCGGATAAGCTCTCCTCCCGCTAATCCTTTTGTTACCAAAGGTGATGAGCATGATGTTCAGGCCAGAGATAGGAACGATCATCCTTCTCTTACGAAAGGTGACGACCAGACATCTTAGGCCAGAGATAGGAAAGGTGAGGAAATGAAAGTTGTGCCCAACTCTTTGACGAAGCCAAAATCGAAGTGCTGGAAATCAGGTAAACAAAGGAAAAAAATCTTGGTAGGGGACGACGTTTCATTCGATGAGATTCCTGAGTTAATGGGTAGAACAATAGTTGGGCCGTTCTGGGGGCAAGGTTTGTGCCCGAATGCTCTTGGTAAATGGATAGATGAGAATTGTTTTGTCGTTCTAGGGTATAGACCTGTTTTCCACACCCTTTCCAAAGAGTGGATTTGTTTCAAATTCAGCTCGAGGGAGGATCGAAACCAAATTTTCAACCATATTTGAGGCTGGGGACCCTCCGGTTTTGTCCTCAAGGAGTTTGGGAAATATTTCCCAATCTTCTGTTGGAAATGTTAAAGGCCATTGGGAATAAAATAGGGAATCTTTTTTGTCTGGAACCAGAATGGGACACTAAGCTAGATCATCAGTGGTCATGGCTATAGGTTGAGGTGGACATGCAGGCCGGTTTATAGGATGAAATTGAGTTGGTTTGGAAAGGTTTCACTTGGATACAAAGGATCAACTACTGGAAGGTGTTGTTCCTATGCTTCGGGTACCGTGATGTTGGTTTTCTATAGGCACAATGCAAAAGGCACCCTTCCCAGTTTCCACCTTTTAGAAAAAACTAGAAAAGAAAAACCTTCAGGGAAAACTAGAAAAGAAAAACCTTCAGGGACAGTGCATGCAAGGAAGGAGCTCCTTTAGGCTATGGGGAATCCAGCAGTGAAGTTGAGGCAAAGACGAAGGAAGGGATGATTTCCTCTTCTTTGGAGAAAAGTTCTGACGAGTCGGCTCGTGAGGGCTTGAGTCCCTCCCTCTCTCTTTCAAAAAAAATCTTTAAAAATGTCTACTCGTCAATTTTCTACTGCATGTAGTGTTAAATTCAATACCCTCTCTCTATTCAAGCCTTCGTCTTCCTCATGTTTGTGCCATGGAATATCCTCCCCTCCTAAGCGGTTTTCATCTCATGAACCCGGGGAGAATATTCTGTCCTCTTTCTGTCGAGGGGACATGCCCAAGCGACATCATGTTCTCCAAATATTCTATCAAGTCGGATTACCTACTAGGTCTGGAGTCAAAGTTGGGTTCTTAGGGGAGTATGGTGGGGGTTTGTCTTTTGACAAGGCTCTAGGAGGATAGGTAGGAAAACAATATTTTCTATTAAAGGGAGGGCTCTAGGAGGATAGGTAGGAAAGCAATATTTTCTATTAAAGGGAGGTGTAGGGTGCTCTTTTCTATTAAAGGGAGGTGTAGGGTGCTCTATCAGGCACTTAGAGTGGGTTGGCCCCTAAAAAGGTTCCCCAATGATTTTTATCTCACTGAACATTAGAGGGGTTGGGAGTGCCTATAAAATTTAGCCCTCAAATAAGTAGTGATTTTGCAAAATCTAGATGTAATTATTATAAAGTAAACTATGTGTGTTGGGGACAAAGCAGGGGAGATTTTCAAATCTTGGTTGAAGGATTGATCCTTTTTTTCCTCGGATTTAGAGGGCTTCTCCAAGGATCGCATTAGAGCGTGAAGGTCAATCTTTAGAAGCACCTCCTCAAATATATTATCTTATGGGTTGGTGGTGGAGTTGGTGGATCATGTTTTAAAGTTTTCATTCAAAGTGGTAAATCTATACGAGTCGTATTTTGAGCATATTCCATTTTGGGAAGAGTTAGCTTATTTAGGGGTCTTCTATAGAAAAAATATTGTTGTGAGATGGGACCTAAACTTCACAGTTTCCTCCCAAGAAATATGGGGGGATCACACAAGAAAACATTATCAAGAAGGTTTTTTTTTCAAATTGGATTACAATGAATGCCCTAGTGGATGTGTCTCCACATAAGATTTCTCAAACATGGCGAAATGAGCATAAAGGAAAGGACCTAATCTCTAAAAGGCTTGATTGTTTTCTCATCTTCGAAAATTTTATCTAAATTCATGGAGCATTTCAATGGGGGTCTTAGAGGGCGGTTTCTCTAACCACATGCCAATCTTCCTGAAAATTGTCAATCTGGATAAGGCAAGATCCTTCCCTATGAAATTCAATTAATATTGGTTGAAGGAAGAGGATTACTTCTCTCTAGTTTCAAATGCTTGGGTTCCCTTGGGTTCTCTCTAGTTTCAAATGCTTGGGTTCCCTATGAAATTCAATTAATATTGGTTGAAGGAAGAGGATTACTTCTCTCTAGTCAAGGGATTCGCTTGCATGAGTCAGTTTTCAAACAATCTAGGCAGGATAGGAAAATTGTCCAAAATCTGGGCCAAATCTTTCGAAGAGTGTTCTCAATCTAACCTTAAGGAAATCAAGAAGGCCCTACATTTCTTGCTGAAAGAAAAATCGGTGGGTTCTTTAAGTTAGGATGAAGAGTCGGAGTTGGAGGGAATTTAAAAAGGAAATAAGATATATTACTTTTGGAAGAAAAGCAATGCAGGCTTAAAAGCAAGGCTGACTCTTTGGTTGAAAGAGGCAGATAGAAACACAAATTTTCTCCATAGATATTCTCAGCACGAAAAGGCTTCGAACACCATTGGTGAAATCAAAGACACACACAGAGTATTGGTGTCCTCATACAAGGAAATGACAAACGTGCGGGTTGAGTTCTATAACATCACCACTATAATCCTCACTTTAATTTATGTATAATGTAGATATGAGTATGGTTATGGCCAAGTGATGTAATATGTGAATTGTATTTCTAATTTTAATAAATATAATGTGATACCATCTACTGGGAATATGGATAGAGATGGGAGATGATTTATCCACAAGAGAGAGAATGTATAAAAATGTTTAGGAGTATCCAAGAGGGGTCCAAGGAGGAAATTAATTATGGGTATTAATTCAACCTTGATTTTATGAATTTTATTATCGTTGGAGATACCTTATAAATCTTTGTTGAGTGTATGAGAATCGAATCATTAAACTCATGTAAGAGGGTGGGTGTGAGAGTCGTATCTTGTAGTTATTGGGAAGCATGGGTCTAAGTACAATCAGTTTGGGGAAGAGTGTAGGTCAATCAAGTAAGCCAAAATAGAGGAAATTCATATGGGCACTTACAGGAAGTTTTTACACATTGAGTTTTACATGAACAACAAACAAAAAGAAGGAAAAAGGGCATGGGAGATAGAGCAAGAAGGCTAGGTGAATTCTAGAGCATGCTAGATAATTTTGGAGTTCTTTGGAGTTGAATATTGAAGAGACAGGTTGTCGGGCCTGAAGAGTGAACTCTTGTGTGAGTTTCACTGTAGCAGCACGTGTTGTTGTTTTCGCTGGTAATTTTCTTGGCAATGAGTTTCCTTTAGTTCTCAGTAGAGAGATTCATAGTTACCTTTACCAAAGAGACCCTGATAAATGAATGGGATGCCCAAGGGATTGAGATTAATGAAGGGGTACATTCCTTGGGTTGGGGCGAGTTAAGAGGAAGAGAGTTAGAGGAAATTTTGGATAGTTGTAGGAGAATACCCGTGGGTTGTGGGATATTCATCTTTGAGTGCACTGTGAGAGACACCGTTTTCTTGTGGATTCCTAGCCCTGACACAGGGGTTAATTTCTATTGAGATTTGGAACAACGAGGCTACGGTTGGATGAAACATCCTTCCCAAGCAGTTGGTTGCACAATTGTTTTAAAAAGAGAAGTGCTTATCTATTTTCCTATGTTAATTTATGAGTTTAACTGTTGTGCGTTTCACTATGTGCATGATAATGAATCATATGTTGATGTGGTGAAATTTATTAGCTACATTTACCTGTTTGACTAGTATGGACAATTGTATGAGGTTGAATGTCACGTTGTTTGTAATTCTATATTTAATTGCACATGTTATTCGATTTTAGTAGTAACAAAAACATGATTACAATGCGGTGCTTGAATTGTCGCTCACACTACGAATGGTTTCCATGTGCAGTAATAAGTCCATTACATGCACCTTGTGGATAGTTGTCATGTGCAGTACAAAGGTTTTTTTGTGCATGGTTTGACTCAGTGAGGGTGCAAAATTCATGTTGTTCGGCATGATTTAGTTGCATTTAAATAATAATTCCTAGTTGATAAGCTACAAAAAGTTAATTAGAAGAAAATTTTCAAATTTTTGTGTCTTTTTTGCTAATAATGTTCCTCGGTTAAGTTGGGGAATGTTACATAATGGTATCAGAGCTCTCTGTTCAACACTGAACTTGTATGGGCTAAAGATCATCATGAATTTGGTAAATTCGTCATCTCAACATTTGAGATGTGTCAATTTGGGGAAGAAGGTGAGTTGGAAATTTTCACAATGGTCGTGAGATGGAAAATAAGGAAAACTAGCTAAGTGAAGAAAGGAGTTGAGTGCGCTAAATATTGGTGTGCGGTGCACACTAAATATTGGTGCATGTCATAAAAATTCACGTGCATGGAATATTGGTGCATGGTGTGCACTGAATATTGGTGTGTGACATAAGAATTCCCACACATTGAATGTTGGTGTGTGGTTCGCACTGAATATTAGTGTATGGTATAAACAATTGTGCACACTGAATATTGGTGCGTGGTATAAATGTTTCATGAATTGAATATTGGTGCATAGTATAAAAAGTTGCTCTCATTGAATATCGGTGCGTAGTAAAAAAATCATGTGCATTGAATATTGGTTCGCAGTATAAAAAGTTGTAGGCACTGGATATTGGTATGTGGTACAAAAAGTCATGCGCATGAGATATTGGTGTGTGGTATAAAATTTTGTGTGCATTAAATATTGGTGTGCAATATAGAAGTTATGTGCATTGAATATTGGTGTGTGAGGTGTGAGTTAAATGTTGGAACTGCACATTATGGATTTGGTTCTTGCATGGTATAAAAGATGCATGCATTGAATATTGGTGCATGGTATAAAATTTGTGTGCATTGAATATTGTTGCGATATWAAAAAAAAGTTGTGCATGTTGAATATTGGTGCACAGTATAAAAAGTCGTGCACATTGAATATTGGTGTGCAGTATAAAAAGTCGTGTGCATTGAATATTGGTGCACAGTATAAAAAGTCGCAAGCAATGAATATTGGTGCCCAGTATAAAACGTTGTAGGCATAGGATATTGGTATACAGTACAAAAAGTCACACACATGAGATGTTGGTATGTGGTATAAAAGTTTGTGTGCATTGAATATTGGTGTGTCGTATAGAAGTTATGTGCATTGAATATTGGTGTGCGAGGTGTGCGATAAATGTTGCCACTTCACATTGTGGATATGGTGTGTGTTGAATATTGGTGCATAATTCAAAATTGATCCTCGTGCATGCTTCAGAAAGGATGAAGAAAAGAAGGATATTGCACAAGGAAAATTGTCCTATAGTCTAAAAAAAAAAGCAAGTCTGGAGACAAACATATTTTGGAGAGCATATTAAGTCAGTTTGATTTGAAACTTTTTTTTTTTTCTTGGAGTGTTGAGGTATATAAAAGTTCTTGACAGGGCCATTGGCCAATTATGCTCTCATTTTCTAGAAATTTCAAATGACATGTTTTTGAAGATCAGGGTCAAACTCAATGGCATGAGCATAGTTATTGTTGAAAATATACTGAGTATCAGAAAATAATACATGAAAATATTGTGTGAAGGAATTGGTTGGATTCCAAGGGGTTTGGAATGGGGATGCTAAAACGGGGAAAAATCCACTACTCTAGGCCACATTTTTTGGATTTTTGGGATTTTTTGAGGAGGAAAAGGGTCCTAAAATGACAAATCTGGAAAAAATTATTTTCTCAAAATTTTGTATACTCATCAAACCCAACAACTTTGGTTTAGTGAATTTTTACCAGAAGTGTGTAGTTTGGGACATAGCTAGTTTGACTAGAAATTTTAAGTCTTGAAAAAGGTGAAAGTTGCAATTTCTAGATCACTGCAGTTTTTGACTAGAGATTCATATTGATAATCTGAGAGTTGTTATGAATTCTATGTCATAATTATTATATATGTCTTGTAAAACAATTTCTCTAGTTATTGACATATTTACTTCTACAAGTAACATAAGTTGGTGTCTGATATTAATTACACTAGAATGAAAAGTGTACAAAAGGGTTGAATTAGCAATATTTAGATGATTGTAACTTTTTGCTCAGAGCTCATAATTGAGCAAGAAAGAAATCATTGGAAATATCTTGGAGAGGGGGATCCATATATGAACCCATAAAATTTATCAAGTGAGTTTAATTTACAGCCAACACAAAATAATATGTCTGGTGGCATTGGAAAGTATAAAACTTTATGAATTCTTTCCAAAACAATGTATATATTTTTTCTAACAGAAAATTGTTTGCATGCACATTTTCTTGCAGAATTTAGAGATACATGAAGGTATTTTGGATCTTGTATGATAAATGCATCCATGGAATATTCCCAAGGGTCCTATAGTCATGAAGAGGAAATTAGAGGGATACATGTCAGCATGGGAAACATTGAGACTGAGTCTAATGGAAGAATAGGCAGTCATGAGCCTGTAAATATGAGAATCCTATAGAGAGAGACACATATCTATAGAGTGGATAATGAAAATATCATGAAGTCTTAGGAGGAGATACTTTAGATTTTGAATATGGTGCATAAGCAAGTCGATAAATACTCTGACACAAAGCCACCATCTAGTGCTAGACAAGTGACAACATCCATGTAACACCCATCCAGGATGTTAAACATTTAATCTTTCATTTTATACATACACAATAACAATTTGGTTTAAGCATAATTTCATTGATTTTCATTTACACAATTATTCTACAATTTTTCAATGATAAATCTAGATAACATGATGAAATAAGTAATATGTTAACTCTATGATTTAGAATTTAAAACTAAAGTAAATACAAAATATCAACAACAAATACCACTAAAAAATACCTCTTCCTTAGTTTGTCAAAGCTCATCAATTGTAATGAAGTCGTAGGCGCTTCCTAGCATTATTTTCCCACTTTCCCATAGTGAAACCACAGAATCCTCCCTACCAACTAGGAGACTAGCCGGATTCCTAGCTCCAATATTTTGGTTTCTTGGCCCTCTGTGCCCATGACTCCAAGAACAACAAAGCACAAATGCTCAAAAACTATCACAAGAATTATATCTTCCAAGAATTTCACAACCTCTCATTATGCTCCAACCTCTCCATCCTCCCCCTCCTCTGTACTTCTTCTCCCTATTTATCAAGTTTCCATACACACTTCCCCAAGTCTCTTCAACCCCCTCATTATTATTCGTCAACCTCCCTTATCTAGATATTTTGGAAAAATATTAAAATAAAACTAAATATAAATGACTTGCATTAAACAACAATAAATAAAATAAAAAGTCTTTATTCTCATGCTAGCTAATAAGTTTTATTTGATAATTTTCCCCAAAATGTACATAACACTCCACCATGCTCATTTAATTGATAACACCCACCATCTATCAAAGTCAAGAAGGTATTTAATGCTTCTAGATATTTGTATGCAATATAATTTACATATTCAATAAACATTCAATTAAATAGTTAATAATTTATTTTAATAATTGATACATTAATTACGTATACTAGTATACATGGGTAGGGTATGTGTGTGTATCTAGTGGACACATATCTTATGCATGTACTAACAATAAGCAATCGTTGCCTTTAGTGCATAGTTCCTATGTGATCACCAAGACATGTAGGACAACAGATCAAGTAATGCATCATTTAATAATCGTAATGAACTAAATTACACCAATTCATCAATAATTCATTGTCACACTTAAAATATCAATAGGAAATCAAAGAGGGTTTTAAACATGGTAGGAACCAAGTGAGTAAACAATAGTGGCATCTCTAATCCCCAATCAGTATTCTCAACTAACATCGAAGCATCCTTCCTTCCTAACCTACATCCATCTTCCATCCGATCCTTTCCTATGTTGGACTAAGATGGAGCGTCTACTATATTGACCTAACTCCAGATAGAACCCATAAGCGGAAGTGTCATACATCTCGACCAAGCTTCCCCAACAGGAAACTAGCAGTCGTCATCACACGTCTAGGGGAGTGTGACTTCACACAACCCTCCCACGACTCTAGGTTTCGGAGGATAAACGATGGGAAATACCTCCACCCCTCCTCATAGAACTAGGGTCAACACCCCACATCGAGCCATACTTTGCAACTACTATTCTTAGAGTCATGTCATCAAACATCCACTCTGGGTAATTTGTGCATCCTGTCAAAACCACACTTACCATAGATCATAGTAATATTTCGAATCATAAATTAAATAGTAAGTACAACTTAAAGCATACAATATCTTCTTGATGTCTATGACATCCTAGTTACCTCAATACTATAGTCATTTGGCTATCACATAGCTCATCATCCTATAGGTTAGTTCACCAATAACACATATTGATGCAGATACATCACAAATTTATATAAGAATCCATATTTTCATTGATGCTCAATTAAGAAATGTATTCCTATTTACATCATGCATTGCATATATTATACATTCACAACGTAACTTGAATTGGTATACATGTGCCGAACTTACCCATCTTAATTTTCATGTTTAAATAATCAAATAACTATCTTTTTCATGAGCATATATCATGTAACATAAAAATAGGTCTAGAGGTACACATCTCAATTTCTAACAAAGTCTAACTGACTCCAAACAAATGCTAAACTTTGAGTTATTAAGATTAGTAAACAACAATGTTATAACTACCTAAGTTCAAAATATGCGGCATTACAATCCATATCCCATAGAATAAGAGATGAGCATGGGAATGATAGGGATTAAAAGAGTATAACTAGGATCCATCATTCCCTAGATAAATCCACTAGAATAGCTAGTACAAGTTCAGGGCTAGGGACTAGCCCAAATTGTGTCTCCTATTAGGAGATATAGGAGAAGGCCCAAGGGATACATCTTGCAAGGTGAACTCAAGAAAATAAATCCACCAACTTTCAATGGTGAGAACAAGAATGGAGAAGAGGCTAAGTCTTGGTTGTTGGAAATGAAGAAATATTTTCAGTTGCATGATTATCCTTCTAGGGAAGAAACAAGAATTGCAATCTACCACTTGCAAGGAAAGGTAGTCATGTGGTGCGATCAACTTAAGAAAGAAAAAAAACTTGATGAGAGGAAGGTCGCATGGAGGCAGTTCAAAGGAAATTTGGAAGAGAAATGTTTGTCTAAGCATTACTATGAAAGGGATAATAAGGAGTTCTTTGAACTCAATATGGGAAGCATAACAATGGATGAGTATGAAAATAGGTTATTTGAATTGTTGAAGTATGTGGAGATCAAAGAGGATGAGAAGGTCAAAATCCAAATGTTTCTTAGTGGGTTACCATCCTTCTATAGTGAAAATATACAATACGATAACCCTATAACTTTGGAAGAGACCACAAGGAGATAAAATAATCTCTATGAGAAAAGAATAGGGAGGCCAATCTTCCAAAAGATTGGAATGACAATATGAAGGGTAAGAAAGATAAAAGACAAAAATATTTTATGACACCATTTTTCAAGAACAAATCCCAAGAAAATCAGAAAGGACACTCAACTCAAAATGAGCACAATACAACATAGTCATTTGGGAAAAGGCCAAGGAAACAACCTGCATAATGTTGGGGATGTGAGGGAAATCACTTATATAGGTATTTCCCTCACAAAGAAGAAAGAATGAGGATTGTCCAAAAAATTCAGGAGGATTAAATAGTTGAAGACATGGGAGGAAGCATGCCAAGGATTTATGCAGCCTTGGACAACAAGAAAAAAAAGTATTAATCCCCCATGATTGAAGTGGAAGGTAAGATTGATAACAACCCCATATCAATTTTAATTGATTATGGAGCTAGTCATAGTTACATAAATTCTAACATTGTTGAAATATTTCACTTGCAAAGGAGTAAGAATAAGAAATATTGATTTGTTCAGTTAGCCATAGCAGCTAAGATGAATATCTATGAGTTGGTTAAAGATTCTTCAATAGACATGAATGGATTGGACACAAAGGTAGATGTCAACATCATACCATTAGGCTCATATGATTGTCTAATTGGCATGGATTGGCTGGAAAAACACCATGATATCCTAGAATTTTAAAGCAACACAACAACTCATCTTGATGAGGATGGAAATCAAGGAAAGATTCAAGGATTTATGAGAGATATAATTGTTAGAGAAATTCCATCCATGAAATTGAAAAAGTGATTTATGAAGGGATGTCAAATTTTTGTAGCCTATATGGAAGAGCCAGTTGGAGATCAAGTGAAAAGTATTGAATACCATCCCATCTTAAAATATTTTGAAGATGTTTTTAGGGATATTCCAAAATTTCCACTAAAGAGAGACATTGATTTCTCTATTGATTTGATGTGAGTATTTGCCCCGGTGTCCAAGAAACCTTGCAAAATAGGAACACCATAAAGAATGAGGATTGTCCACAAAATTCAGGAGGTTGAAATAGTTGAAGACATGGGAGGAATAATGGCAAGGATTTATGCATCCTTGGACAACAAGAAAACATAGTATCAATCCCCCATGATTGAAGTGGAAGGTAATATTGATAACCAACCCATATCAATTTAATTTATTATGGAGCTAGTTAGAGTTACATAAAATCTAACATTGTTGAAATATTTCACTTGCAAAGAAGTAAGCATAAGAAATCTTGGTTAGTTCAGTTAGCCATAGGGTCTAAGAGGAAGATCTATGAGTTGGTTAAAGATTTCCCAATAGATATGAATGAACTAAACACAAAGGTAGATGTCAACATCATACCATTGGGTTCATATGATTTTATAATTGGCATGGATTAGATAGAAAACACCATGCTATCCTAGAATGTTAAAAAAAGACAACAATTTGTCTTGATGAGGATGGAAAGAAAGGAAATATTCAAGGCATTCTGAGAGCTATGGTTGCTAGAGAAATTTCATCCATGAAACTGAAAAAGAGTTTTAGGAAGGGATGTCGAATGTTTGCATCCCATATGGAAGAGGAATCTAGAGATCAAGTGGAAAGTATTGAAGACCATCCCGTCTAAAAATATTTTGAAGATGTTTTCAGGGATATTATGGGATTTACACCAAAGAGAGACATTGATTTCTCTATTGATTTGGTGCCAGTAGTTAACCCGGTGTCCAAGACACCCTATAAACTAGGCACACCAAAAATAATGAGGACTTTCCACAAAATTCAAACGACTGAAATAGTTGAAGACATGGGAGGAAGCATGCCAAGGATTTATGCATCCTTGGACAACAAGAAAACAAGGTATCAATCCCCCATGATTGAAGTGGAAGGTAAGATTGATAACCAACCCATATAAATTTTAATTGATTTTGGAGCTAGCCATAGTTACATAAAATCTAACATCGTGGACATATTTCGCTTGCAAAAGAGTAAGAATAAGAAACCTTTGTTAGTTCAGTTATCCATAGGGGCTAAGAGGAAGATCTATGACTTGGTTAAATATTGAACAATAGACATGAATGGACGGAACAAAAAGGTAGATTTCAGCACCATACCATTGGGTTCATATGATTGTCTAATTGGCATGGATTGGCTAGAAAAACACCATGCTATCCTAGACTGTTAAAACAAAACAACAACTTGCCTTGATGATGATAGAAAGAAAGGAAATATTCAAGGCATTCCAAGAGCTATAGTTGTTAGATAAATTTCATCCATGAAACTGAAAATGAGTTTTAGGAAGGGATACTAAATTTTTGTAGCCCACATGGAAGAGGAAACTAGAGATCAAGTGGAAAATATTGAAGACCATAACGTCTTAAAATATTTTGAATATGTTTTTAGCGAGAATCTAGGGTTGCCACCAAAGAGAGAAATTAATTTATCTATTAATTTGGTGCCAATATTTTCTTCGGTGTCTGTTGATTAATATCCTTTATTCTACTCTCAACTCCTTATTGACCCAGGCTTCATATCTTTATTGTTTCCAACAAAGCCTCTAAAACTATTGGCCCTCCTGGTAAACCATAAGGCAACAAAACACACAGAATGGGGTGCACAGTCTCACCTGAGATAGATTTTATGGGTGGCTGTAAGACTCAAGTGTTTACAGCCCAGGATTGAGTATGAGATATGAGATCTATATTCAGAGCCATTTACTATAACTTGTGATTGTAACCTACTGTTATTCGCTACTGTGCATTACCTTCAACAACTTATTTCCTTAATAACGCAACCATATTTCATAAAAATATAATAACCCATTCATTGATTAAGCACAATATTTAACTATTGAAACGAGGATAAAGATATGCATGCATTCATCACATTACACAGATATTACCATGGTTCACCCCAACCTGGGCTACATCCACAAATATTTGGCTCTCGACTCTTTGATTATGGTAGTTCTGCATCTATATCATTGTGTGCTTACAATTCTCCTCAGATGGGTAAAATCTATATAAGGAAAACTAGACTACACCAGGCTCCCCAGCATGCGATCTCATCCTCAAGATATACCTTCTCTCCTCTCCTCTAGCTCAACTAATTATAAAATATTTCATACAAGAACATTATATATCGCATCAACTCATACATATCTATGATAATGAAAATCCAACTACTAACTAAATCGAAACAATTACAAAATCCCTCAAAATATAGAACTTTGAACTCTCAAAAATGAACTCATCCACAATACCTTAGTATTGGTATTTATACATCTTTGGTTCTTCAACCCTTACAATTCGTTACCAAAACCCTAACCCTATCGATGTTATGTCTTCCTCCCATTTGTGTGTGTTGTTCCTCTATCCAACTATCACTTTCCTTGTGCATTCTTTCTTGCATGTGTGCATGTTGTGTTTCCTTCCAATTGTTGCTTCTCTTTCTGAACGCTTTATTTCCCCACGATCATCCTTATTTCCACTTCAGCCTACTTCCAATAGGCCCCCAACACTGACATGTGTCTCGTCCCATGCCACCTAATCCTTCTGAGCTTCCTCGATCTCCTTGGTGTTCGTCTGGAACTTTTCCTTGAGCTATGTTGCTTGTGTGAGGGCCTACACGATCTTCTCCTTGATTGTGTCCACTATCTGGTCTACCACTTCATTGTTGATCAATCCTGCACATTTTTCCTGGGTTTGTGCTATTTGTGTCTTAGCTTCTTCTTCCTGTGCCAATACTTTTGCTACCTGCTCCTGTAATGGCTCCATTTGAGACTAATGCTCATGTTTATGTGTTTGCATAATGATGAGTTCTGTCTGTAGCTTCTTCATCTCATGTTTCCCTTTGACTCGCTCTGGGATTGGTATTGTATTTTTCTTCTACTTGAGCTCTTAGATCACTTCATTGATCATTTCCTCTTCCTTGTCCCACCATTGGACCTGCGGATCCTCCTCCAACCTGGTCCAAAGCTGTGTTGCTTTGTCGAACAAGTCATCTGCGGTGCTAACCTACTTATCTATATCCAACAGCTTCATTGTTTCTTCCTTCTTCCTTTTCTTCTTCACTATTGGTGGAGTAGTTGGTATGAGTTGTTCCTAGAGATTCTCAATATCCTTCTGATATTGCTCGATTTTCTGCACAATCTGATTAATTTTTTCTGCTACTGCAAGTTCATTCCCTTGTGCGGTGTTTGGAAGATTCTCAAAAATTACTCCTACTCTTCATTCCAGTTCATTCCTATGTTCTCTTTCCTCCTGAGTTTAGGACTTGACCTGCTCATAGATTGTTTCCAACATCTCCCGCTTCTCTGTTGCCCATTGTAATTCAACTAAGTCTTTGTGTGCACGAGACTGTACCTCATGGTTGACACTAACCTGCAACTTGTGTAGTGCCTTGGATGGCATCCACGTAAAGACCAATCAGATGTGGATTAAATCCTTCAAGGATGTATGCCCCACAATTTTGTCCATGTGCAACATACTAGGTGTGATGTAAAATGTTGCGCTTGCATGCAGTAATGAGTTGACTGGATCTCATTCTTATACCTCCACTCTTTCCTTGGTATCCGGTGTTTATGGTTATATGCCCCTGTTGTTTCTTTCTATATTCCCTTCCCCAATTTGTCTGATGAGTTGTTGTATGTCTGCCAACTCCTCTTGGATCTTGTCCCTGTGACATGCAACATGGTCAAAGTCCTCAACTAGAAAATCCTGGACCATTAAGGTGATCATATCCCCATCATCATCCATGATCATATATTCTGGAAGTGTTCATTGTGCCTTTGATTTCTTGCGCGTGCCTCCTATCTATTTGGTTTGTCTCTTATTTCCCCCTGGTTCCTGTGTGTTGGGATTTGAAGTAGTCTCCTGCGCTCTCTCAACCTATTTTTGTTGTTCCCTATTTGGTTGTGTATTCTCCTTCTTCTCCTTCTGGGTCCCTATCTTATTTGGCATTTTGTCTGCCTGTGTTGGCTTTCCTTGGCCCATTCTTGGTTTCTTGGGCACTTGGATATCTGGAGGGTGCGTTTCTCCTTGCTCTGCCTCTTCCTCTATTGTTCTTTTCAGAACTTCCTAGGTAAGGGTTAGAATCCTCCATTCCTTGGGCCATTTGCTATTGATCATGTCAATATCACCCTCTGTGATGCAGCAGCGCATTTGTAGACATTGTTTCACCGGATCATTCTTTTCATGTATCCACATTGTTTGTCATGTTTCCTAGAATTTGGCAATGTCTACATATCACGCGACAACTTCTGGTGTAATTCTCCATGTCTTAGAGATGGCTTCTTGTAGGTCGCGTAGGTATCCCTCGAAAATCGATATGTTCAGCTTCTTGCTCCTTGAGTCTGTCATGGCTCTGAGAAACAAGTATCTCGCTCCCTGTGGCTTTGGTCTGGTACAAAAAAATACATACCTTGGCTCCTACCATCCCATGAAGGCTATTAAGGTAATCAACCATGAGTAGTGGAACTTTGTGCCTAGGTCATGCACATCCTTGCAATACTCTAGGAACAAGTTCAATAAGTATGGTGCCCAACTCATTGAGGTACCTTCTACACACTAGGTTGTAACTACAACAACTCCAGATGGGACTTCCTCCTTGCAACATTTTCTCAGCAGCTTGCAAGCTAAGATTTTGGCCCCCAATTGTGTGGTTGCGTTGTTGATACTTTTGATGATTATCCCTCTTGTCCCCCTAGTGGTGCCATACATCTTCTTCATCTCTTCTTCTATCACTTTATGCTTATTTTCGTCATCCAAAAACAACGCGGGATCCATACCCCGAATTGGTAAGCATGTTATTTGCGCAATCAACTCAACAGTTATGGGGACAAGCTTGTCTATCCAGATATCCCCTCAATGTGTAACTACTAACAGTTTTTTGATGCATGTTTTTTCGTTCTGGCCCCTGCCAAAATGTGGTAGGTCCATCAAACGTAGAATTCCCATTTTCTCCAACCCATTTTCCCACTGGTATGGTTGGCTGATCGGTTCTCCAACTCGAGTTGTACTTGTGGTTTGTGTAAAGAACCTCTATGCAAGTTACAGGAACTTGGCTTCATCTGCTACATTGTGGTCTAAATATTTGAGCTTCCTAACATGGCCCAGTATCTCTGGTCCTACCTGTACCTTAGCTGGTATGCATGATAGAATAATTTCTACTGTAGGTTTCTTGCGAAGTGACCTTGGTATCTACATTTTGTCTTTCTGTTGCAGTGGTGGCTGGCTAAAAGTTCCAACGAATTCTATTTTCTCCTCCATAACCCATTTTGGCCAAGCCGAGATATATTCACCCATATCCCCTGTTGGGTGTTCTGAGATGGTCATTTGAGACTCATATAGTTCCACTTCTACTATCGCCTTCGACGCCATGCCATTAACTTTCAGAGCTGCTTTTGTATTCTATGGATGCATCTCTTTCAGGGTTTCTGCTTTCTGGTTCTGTGGCTCCTGCGCCATTGCTGGCATATCTATATTCATGGCCTTTGTTGTTGGTTGTTGGATTTCCTCTAGTATCGATGTGGATTGTACTGGTATTGTTTCTAGGGAAGGGATTTCATCGATATTGATGACCTCCGATGACTACTATTCACCTTCATCCAACGGTCCTCATGACCTAGTTTGAACCCTGGTTGGTCTAGCACTCCAGCTTGCTTCTGTTGGCTTCGGTGCTACCATAGCGGTGAATTTTGAACATTCATTGGGTTTGAATAACTTATGTGATCTATGTAGACTCTCTATCTGCAGTCTAGTTTCTATTTCTCTCTACATGTTCCCCTTTCGTGAATAGACTAGTTTCTCCCATGCTCGCATGTTGTATTGACTTCCCATGAGGCTTTTCGAGGAAACTTCCTCCATTATGGGTTTAATGCACCATAATTGCGGGTTCATTGCATCTATGGTGGTTTCATACTTGCCATTACTTCTGTTTTTCCAACTCAAGTTGGTGCAATTAATGTGGTGTACCATCGATCCTTTCCATTGTTTAATTCCACCTAGTGTTGTCTTGTTGTACTATTTTTGTCAAATTTTGTTTTCCCGATTGCTTCCCTTTTGATGTGACCATTATCCTTTTTTGAATTTGTGTTTCTAAACTCATGTGGCCTTTCTACCTCTATCTCACTACGCCTGCTTTGGTTTTGTTTCCTTTTTGTTCTTTTTTTCTTTTCTCTTGTTCTTTACTGCGTGGTAGATGGTCGACTATCCTTGTATGGATTTAGTTGAATCTCGTTGATCATTCCTCTGAGTTTTGCGCCTTCTAAATATCTTAACTATACATCTTCTCCATCTGTGACAGATTTCACCTCGTACGGTCCTAACCAATGCATTCTGAGCTTTCCCGAGTGCTGAAACAATTTGTTGTCATACATCAATACTAGATCTCCTTCGTTCAACATTTTCTTCTTGATGTGTCTATCGTGCAAAGCGTTATCTATAGCCTTCTGAAATTTTTGGTGGAATCTTGCTAAGATTCAGTCTTCCTCCATGGTTAGCAGCTGATTCAGTATGTCCTATGTTTTGTCTCGTTCGGTCATTTGTGTGATGGTTGCTACGCACAAACTTGGTATTAAAAATTCTAATGAAACCGTTGCTTCTTGGCCATAAACCAGTTTAAATGGTGTGTGCCCTATCAATGTTTTTCATGTAGTCTTGTATGCCCATAATAATGTTGGTACTTTGAGGTCCCAATCATCTCTGTTGACGTTACAGATATTTTTCAGTGCGTTCTCCATAAAAAAATTTAAGGCTTCCACTGTGCCATTTGCCTGTGGATGATACGGCATGCTCTTCTGATGATGGACTTCAAACTCTTCAATCATCGCGTAGATGGTGTTGTTTATGAAGTGTGTGCCTTGGTCTCTCATCAAAACTCTTGGGCACCCAAATATGGTGACCACGTTTTCAAACAAAAAGTGCAATGTTGTTTCTATGGTATAATCATTTACTTGTGTGGCTTTCACCTATCTTGTTAAGTAGTCCTTCACAGTGATAATGTACCGAGCCCCTATTATTTTTGTGGGTGGGTTGATTGATGCCACAAAGTATATTTCCCACTTTTCAAATGTCGTTAATGTTACTTGTGGTTGTAATGGCATCTGATCCCTTCGGTTGGGTTTACCTACCCATTGACAGACATCGCATCCTTGACAGTACTCCTTTGAGTCTATGCGAATCATTGGCCACCATAGTCCTGCATGCAATACCTTTTGCACGGTAGATTTACCTACATAATTCCCTCCTTCTATTCCCTCGTAGGATTCTGCTAACACTCTTAATGTTTCGTGTTCTAACACGTATCTTCACAAGATAATATCTATGCCCATCTTATATAAATGTCCTGCAATCAGTTGATAGTCGGTTGTGCAGACTACCAGGCTTTTATTTTGCGCGATGTTGTATTCTTGTGCCATAGTACCTATACTCAAGTACTAAATGATTTTTTTGAAGTATTCATCAACAATCTGTATTTAGAATAGTTGTGCACTAAAAAGTTGTCTTCTAAACTCATAGGTTCTTCTCCATTCGTGACCCTTGATAGGTGATCAGGTCCTGCATTGAATTTTCCTGGTTTAATTATTACTTCCAAGTCAAATTATTGAAATAGAAGTAACCATCGATAGATTCTCCCCCCCAAAACTAGCTTGTTGACTAGTTATTTCAGGGTTGAGTGATCTGTGAACATCTTAAAGTGTTTTCCCAATAATTAATGCATGAAATTTTGTAGTACATAGACCATGTCTAGGCCTTCTCTTTCTATAGTGTTACAGTTCTATTCTGAGTCATATAGCTTTCTACTTGCAAATGTTATTGGGTGATCCAAGTCTCCTACTCCTGGTTGTGCCAATATATCTCCAAGTGTTATCGTTGATGCATCTACATGCACGTGGAATGTCTTCTCTCAGTATTGGAAATACTAATATCAGCGCGATAACCATATTTTCCTTCAAGGTATCCAGACCATGATGACACTCATCGTTCCACTGAAAATTTATATCTTCCTTAGCATCTTTTCCATTGGTGCAGTGATCTACGCATATCCTTTGATGAATTTCCTATAGTATCATGTGTTTCATAATGTTTCTTTTAGCTGACAGACTGTGTTTGGTGTTGGCAAGTTAACAATGACTACGATCTTTACCAAATCTACTAATATACCTTGTTTTCATACTATATGACCTAATAGTATCCCAAATGGTGTTCCAAATATGCATCTATTTATATTTAATGATAACTAGCACTGTCTACATCTTTCTAACATCAGTTGTAAAACTTCCACATGATTTTTCAATAAACTATAGATTGTCCAATCGTCCAGGTAGACTTCAAGAAACTGATGGATAAATTCCTTAAATGTTGCGATGACGAGTCTGGAGAATATTGTTGGTGAATTCTTCAGTCCAAACAACATGACTATGTACTAATAAGATTCCCATTATGTCGCAAACTTGGTTTTGTATCTATCCTCTTGTTCTATCTTAATCTGATGATAGCCTGAGAATCCATCGATGAATGAATAAGCTTCATGTACTCCCACATTCTCTAACACTTCATTCGTGAACAATGTAGGGAATGGGTTGTGCAGGCATGCATCGTTCAAATTCATTAAGTCGATGCACATACTGATCCCTCCTTGTTTCTTTTCATGTACTACCAGTGGGATTATTCATTCTAACTCCTCAACTAGTTCTATGATGTCGTCTTTGAGCATCCTATCGATCTCAGCTTTGACTTTTTGTTTATATATTGGGTTCAATCTATAGGGTCATTGTCTAATAGGTCTCACATCAGGTCTGAGTAGTATATTCATTTATCCTAGTTATCCGGCTATACCCTTCATCTCTGTAAATGTTGTGGGAAATAGGTCATTGTATTCACACAACAACTCTATGATGCTTTCTATTGTTTTCTCATCCCAATAATCCCCAATGCTGGCCATTTTGGGCTGCTCAGTTGTCCTGATGTTAAATTTATTTACCTTGATCGACATGGATATGACTTTGGATTCTATGGGTGGGCCTTCCATGTCTCTTTCGCCTTCTACTTTTTCGATTTGAATATTGTGCAGATCATCTTCATTCAATGATTCCCCCTGTACATGGTAACATGCCAACAGGTCCTTGAGTGTCTGTTTGTTCCGTTGTTTCTCTTCTGTGCTCAATTGTACTTCTAGTTCTTTGATGAATATTACCCCTCTAATCCGTTTAAGGGCCGCATCTATGTTGTTGTTCTCATGTTCAATTGAGAAAGTGATTGAAAAATTCTGTTGCAATGTCGTCCAGGTCACAGTTCCCTTGCGCAATTCCTGGTGTGTATACCAATTCATGGGTGTGACCTCAAGAGTGTGTATGAAGTAATGAGGCCATTTATCTAGGATTGTCATTTTCCACAACGTTCTACACTTCTCCAAGTGTTCCGCTAGTGTCCCTTTTCCTTCATACTTCTATTGTTTGTTGTTTTTCTGTTTTGCACCGAACCTTATGCACAGTAACAATTTACATTGGTACCAATCTGTTATTTTCTCCTTGTGTGTGTCCACCATCTTGCGGATGTGGCCTTAAGTGATAATTCAAGTTCTAACAGTATCTGGTTCTCTAATACCATGTCTTCATATTATGTCAAGAATGTTTCCAATTTGTTTAGTCTGTGGAAACTGGGTAGTTCCCTGATTTCCGTGCCTACCCATCTTACTACGCAGTCTATTCTTGCACATATTCACATGGATACTTCGTGTATCCTCTTCTTCTAGTTCTCTAAACTGGTGTCTGAGTCTGTTGCACATGAATTAATGCTCCACCAACTTAGTACCCCATCTGCAGTTGGGTTTACATAATCCTCATTGTGCACAGTTTTTCTGTACAACTGGTTGATTTCCTCTAAGTCTAGGCAAGTAGGTTCTACAAAACTCTCCCCTTCTGATGGGTCTAATTGTGTGATGACCCTATATTCTCCAGACTCAAATTCCATTTTCCTGGTTTTCAAATTGATTATGGCCTGGTTGTCAAACACCCAATCCATACCAAGAAATGTTAGATACGGTGTTGTGTCGTCCACTATTTCAATGGCTTCAAAGTCTACTTTAGTGTGTACTCCATCAAGGTCTATGGTCACTCCTTTCAGTCTACCGATTGGTAGGACTCTATGTTTGTTTGCTAGTTTCAATTGAACATGTGAGTATCCTAATATTTTCTCTCCCATGCATTGCCATGTCATATTTGTTCATACATTCACTTTTGATCCTAGATCCAGTATTATGTCTCCCATATTGAAATACCCAATGTTAGCATTCAGTTTAAATTCCCTACTTGTTCTTCTTCTTGTGTGTAGGTGATTAACTATTTTTGGTTCTAACTTTTCTTCTGTCTCACTGCTACATTTTTCTAGTATGTTTTGCAATATTTTCACAGATGATGGATCACTTAATACCCTTACATATGATTGAAAAAATCCTTTTATTGTACTTGCTTGTCCCATGGGTTGAATCTAGTTGTTATGATCCAACGATGGAGGAATCTCATATTCTAGTGCTTCCTTGTCTTGCTACACAGTTGAAGTCGACGACATGTCCTCCTTATGAAATTCTTGTATAACTTTCTTGAATATATTTTTCTCCTTCAGCGCATTGAACTAATTTTTTGGTTCAGTGTTTTGCTTCACCCACTAATTTTTTTTTGGTTTTTGTCGAACTGTGTCAGTGCTTATTTTATCTCCTCCACGATTGACTATGTTGATGTTCCATCCTTCATCCCTTGCTTCGGCTGAGATATACTAAACATTCTAGTTTTTCTAATTCCTCTTTTACTGAATATTTACTAGTAAGGTAGGACATTCCTCTGTATCATGGTCTGATGCACGACAATACATACAAGTTGCTGGTAGTAGTGGACATTCTTTTGCATAATGTCCTAGTTTTTGACAATTGTGACATGTTATTGGTCCTCTACCTCATTTGAAACCTCCTTTGGCTCATCCTCCTCCTCTGTAGCCTACTAGATTGCCTCTCAGCGCGTTATACCATGGCGCTTGATTATACTGTACGATATTGTACTGAGATTGTGTCGGGTTGTACTGCGGTTGTGTGTTAATGTATGGTTGTGACGTAGTATTATACTAATGCTGCAGAGTGTTGTATGGAGCTGGGACTGGATTGAACTGTGGCACAGCTTGCCCAGTCATCATCTTGGCTTGTAATCTATATGTATCTGATATCCTTTCTCGCTTCAATTCCATATTTCTGTAATATTTATCAACGTGGCCCACTGACTTGCAAAAGATGCAATATGAACTCTTTAGGATTGTCTAGTATTTCTTCATTATCATGCAGTGATAAGGGTCGTGACCCAATTTTTTGTAGATTTCGCACCATAGTCCTCCCGGTGGTAATGGATTTGGAATACCTGCTTCCATATACTGCGTGAACGTTGGCCATTCATTCTTGTGGTGTCCATTCATCCTCCATGTGGTACAAAAAACAACTTCTCGTTTGTCCTTGTTCTTATTCTGGTTCAGCCGAAATGTTAAATTCTTCAAATCCTCCTTCAATTCCTTGATCGCCGGGTTTATCTACTAGTATTGGTTCTCTTCCAGATGAAAGGTTTCCTACAGAGCCTCTTCCTGCGTCTAAAATTTATATTGTTGTAAAGGGTATTTTAAGTGTAGGAGTAGTGAGTTGACAAGCAGGTGTCGATGATGCATATCGATTATGAGGTATTTTAACTTTCCCTTTAGTCACTTGAATCTCTAATCGATCTCCCATACAGACTCTCCTGGTTTCTGTCTTATTTTGATCATCTCATTCATGTATTGATCCTCTGATATCGACTTCTGGAAATTATTTATTAATAACTTCTTAATGTTGGCTAGTGTCCTTGTTGCCCCTAGGGCACTGTTTGTGTCTAGACTCATGTACTAGTCTAGTGTGGTCTCTTACCGTAATATCTAGATGTGCAAGTTTGGTATCTTCATCAGTGATATGTTTTTCTTCCCAGATCTTTTCACAAATGAACAAGTTCTTTTCAGGGTGTTCTTTTGCTTCTCCCTAAAATTATGGTAACCTGATGGTGGGGTCGTGTCCTACCATTCTGAATAATGAACTAATACCTCCTCCACGTGGTATAGATATTTGACTACTGCTACCTAGACTGGATCCTCCAGTTGTTTCTCCTTGTGTAAATGTACTTCGTGTTTTCGGACTTCCTCCAAAGTTTAGTTGTCTAAATGGTTGTGTTCTCTTTGGTGTATTAGTCACACATGGGTTTATGGGTTCCACATTGACATTAATATGGATTGGATGGATTTCTTCTCCTCCCTTTCTTGGCCCTCTCATATTAATTTCATATGTTGCATGCAAAATTTCCTCAATTTTATCCACAACCCTGAGATCCTCTACCTCTTCCTCATCACTTGCCAAGCCTTCCCTTGTGGTTATGACTCTCTTCTTGGTATTCATATTGTATTGGTAGGGTACTCCACTACATGTCCTTCATGTCGACTCCAAGATCCACTTGATCTGGTTGCCATCCATCATGATCAGGTCCAAAGGTTCCTCCTCTTTATTTCCCTTATCCTTACCTCCTTCCATTCCTCCTCTCTCTATCAGTGCTTCCCCCTTCCCCCATGCACGCAGGGAAGTTTAGTTGTTTGATTCCATTGTCATTACACCTTTTTTATATAGTAGTATATTATTAGAAGTATACAGTGATCAAATGTACATTCCTCAAGGTTCGCGTATAAATTCGTGCTCCGTTGCATTGTATGACTTCGTTGTGTCAACTACAAACTCTGTTATGAAGCCTGCCACAATACTGTCAAGGAAAAATTCTACTGCACGGGTGAATTTGTTGTTCACTTGTTGTAAATTCTCAATCTATACTAGGGTCCACTCTAACTTTTGAATCCGGTTCATCGCATGTTTATCCTTCAACCTTAGGATCCACTACTGCAATAGATGTGGAAAATCACAGAAAAAGACTTCATGTAAATTAGTAAACAAGTATTTGTCCAGATATTTGTGGGGTGTTATTCTAGGGTTTCTACTGTCTTTCTGTGCAAACTCTAGTCCTTTTGTTCTCAACAAGCTTTCGATTTCTACTTCCGTAGGGTTCCACAGTCTCAACATTTACTTCTAATGGCTCATTGCTCTCTTCTTTTCTTTGCTCATTCTTCTCACTCGACCTATCTCAGCTACTCAATCTACCTCTATTCCTACCAATGACAACATAACCATTTTTTGGTTACTCTCCTTTATTCTACTCTGAGCTCCTTATTGACCCAGGGTTCATGTCTTTTGGGTTTCCAAAAAAGTCTCTAAAACTATCGGCCCTTATGGTAAACCAGAAGGAAACACATCACACAGAATGCGCTACGGAGTCTCACTCGAGTTAACTTTAATGGGTGGTTGTAAGACTAAAGTGTTTACAACCCAGGATTGAGTATGAAATATGAGATCTCTATTCAGATCCATTTACTATAATTTTTTATCGTAGCCTACTGTTATTCATGATTGTGCATTACCTTCAACAACTTATTTCCTTAATAACGCAACCATATTTCATAACAATATAATAACCCATTCATTTATTAAGCACAATATTTAACTAGTGAAATGAGGATAAATATATGCATGCATTCATCACATTACACAGATATTACCATGGTTCACCCCCCCTAGGCTACGCCCACAAATATTTGTCTCTCGACTCTTTTATTATGGTAGTTTTGCATCTACAATGTCGTGTGATTATAATTCTCCTCATATGGGTAATATCTATATAAGTCGAACTAGACCGCACCAGGCTCCTTAGCCTGTGATCTAATCCTCAAGATCTACCTTCTCTTCTCTCCTCTAGCTCAACATATTATAAAATAGTTCATACAATAACATTACATATCACATCAACTCATACATATCTATGATAATGCAAAGACAACTACTAACTAAATCGAAACAACTACAAAATCCCTCAAAAATACAGAACTCTGAACTCTCAAAACTGAACTCATTCGCAATACCTCAGTATCAATATTTATACATATTTTGCTCTTCAGCCGTTAAAATTCACTACCAAAACACTAACCCTATCGAGGTTAGGTCTTCCTCCAATGTGTGCATGTTGTTCCTCCATCCAGCTATCGCTTTCCTTGTGCATGCTTTCTTGCATGCACGCATGTTTTGTTTCCTTCCAGTTGTTTCTTTTCCTTCTGCATGCTTTTTTTCGCCACGATATTCCTTATTTCCACTTCGGCCTGCTACCAATAGTGTCCAAGACACCTTACAAAATAGGCACACCAAAATTGAAATATTTGCATATGCAACTTGAAGAGTTGTTAAAGAAAGCACATATATGCCCCAGTGTCACCTTGGGGAGCCCCAATTCTTTTCTTGAAAAATAAAGATGGAACCTTAAGTTTATGTATTGATTTCAAGCAGCTGAATAAGGTCACAATAAAGAACAAATATCCTTTTCTAAGGAATGATGATATTTTTGATCAGCTAAAAGTTGCAAGAATATTTTCCAAGATTGACCTGAGATCAAGTTATCATCAAGTGAGGATAAAAGATGAAGACATTAGCAAGACAAAATTTAGAACAAGATATGGGCATTATGAATTCAAAATAGTGCCATTTCGTCTATCAAATGCACCAATTGTTTTCATGTGCTTGATGAATGGAGTGTTCAAGGAATACTTGGACAGGTTTGTAATTGTTTTCTTTGATGATATTCTGATATACTCCAAGACAGAAGAAGAGCATCAAAAAAATTTAAGAATGGTAATCCATGTTTTGAGAGAACATACATTGTATTCCAAGTTAAGTAAGTGCATATTTTACCAAAAGAAGATTCATTACTTGGGACATATTATTTCAGCAAAGGGGATAACAGTTTATCTTGAGAAAATAGAGGCCATTAGGGAATGGCCAACACCAATAAATGTCACATAATTCATATCATTTAAGGGTCTTGCAGGTTATCACCGAGGATTCATAAAGGGGTTTTCAAATATTGCAAGCCCAATCACTTCTTTGAAAAAAAGGGAGTGAATTTGAATGCACCCCTAAATGTGAATAAAATATTCAACAATTGAAATATATTTTGACTAGTGCACCGATCTTAACAATTGTGGACCCAAATGAAGACTTTGTAGTGTGCACATATGCATGAAAGTAAGGGATCGGTGGAGTCCTCATTCAAAATGATCATGTTGTATTCTATGAATCTCGAAAATCAAAAGAACACGAGAAGAATTATGTTACACATGACTTGGAATTGGAAGCCATTGTTCATGCACTAAAAATGTGAAGATATTATCTCTTGGGAAGAATATTTGAGTTAATAAAAGACCATATTGGTTTGAATAATTTATTTGGACAACCAACATTAAATACCAAACAAACTAGGTGGTTGATGCACTCTGTTATCTCCCAAAAGAGCACTGTCATTTATAAATTTGAAGAGATAAGAACAAGTCCAAAAATTTATTTTTAAATTTTTTAGAGTATATTTGCTGGTCTATTTTTGAAATATAAAGTTGGGAAAGACGTTCTTTTGGGTCTTGGCTTTCAAGTTTTGGAATTACAGTTTTCGGTGGTTAAGTTGGTCTTCAAAACGACTAGTTAACCACCAAAAGCTGATTGTTTCGGTGGATAAAGGTACATGGCAAAGGGCCCTTAATCACCGAAAACTTTCTCATGTTGAAATTTAAAATCTTTTTTCTCTTGCACTCGCCAAAGGTCAAGCTATATGTCAACCAACGAATCAACAGTCACCAAAGCCTAGTTCACATGCTAAAGCCCAATATTGAGCATCAAGTCTACTATGCTTATTACAACTCATCAAATTATTATGAGTGTTTGGCATTGAAATTATACAGGCCCTCGYTGACATTCGCGGATCAGTGATATGCATGGAAAGGAYGCATGGAGGGTTTGGCTAATCCAACGTAGCACCTGTTCGAATTTTGCACCATTTGAACTATTCAACACCAAATGTCATCATTAATGTTTGTGTGTCATTGGGTGAAGTCGAGTTAATGTGCCAAGCTACACCGTGAGATGAAGGAGCGACAACAGTTTCAAGCGCCAAGCTAAGGTTTCCAGTGCCAAGCGAGCACAAATCTGCCATTCTTGAATCAGGATGTGCAGATCAAACAAAATGTGGTCAACACAATTGAAAATTTTAGAAATAAGCGATGATAAATGTATGGAGCTGCGTGTTGAAGAATTTGCAATTACCCAATACTGAGTCAGAGTGTCAAGCACAGCATACAAGTGCTAAACGCACTCGAAATATCGCCCAGGTGGTGAAAACACATAGCATATTACTGAATCAACGCCCAAGTGTCAAATGCAATAAAGTGTTAAGACAAACATAGTCAGCTGAGAGTACATGAGTATCAAAAGAAGCTAAATACCCTATCCATGTGTCATAAGGAAATCATGTGAAGGATTTTTCTTCGAAAGGAAGTAATGAATAGCTCATGCATCTCTTCATTTATGGATATGCTCGGAGTTTCCAACTTGAAGCAAAGAACTGGTATTGCCTACTGTTACAATATGCGACCTCCTGGTATTGCCTGCTGTTGCAAGATGTGCCAAGCTTGGCGTCGGAAACCCTAGAGAAGCATCTTTTTCCAGTGAAAATTATGACTCTGATGTCCCTCCTAATTTTAGTGATATTTGGCATTGTTGTTATTTTGCTACGAAACGTCATGAGTTATGCATCCACAGAAGGGACAGAAGTAGCAGATGCAATGGAAAAACTTTCTCCTTTCTTAGCTTTCTCTATTATTCTAAAATCTTCTCACCGTTTATCTAAATGGGATAATACAACTCCTCCAAATTTGAATAGCAATCCAGATGGGACACCAAAAAATGGGGTGATTAACTGATCTTCTACACTTTTTATCTCCTATTCATCCAATGATAAAGATATTGGACTCCGAGCTTCAACGCATTTTGAAATAGCATGTAGTCAAAGTACTAGATTTGAAGCCAAAGAAAATACCCTTAGCATTATGTTTGTGGATGAAATTGATGCAGTTGGTAGTCAAACAAGATTATTGCTAGAAAGGAGGGATTCATATCTACATGAGGCAGAGTACCTAGTAACTACAAAATCTTAAGAAGAGAAAGCGCATCCTAGATTTGTAAGCAACATTCTTTTTTCATTTAAGAACATCGTTGATACCATTCCCTGGCAGTTACAAGTTTTGAAGGTGATAGGGGATGAGATGGCAATCAAAGCTTATAGGTGGCAGAGAAATTGGTTCATTAGTCAATCAAATCTAGTTTTAGAGGAATCCTGAAGACAACAATTGTAAAGTATTTATAAGTTACATCTCTGGTGAAGATACATTGAATCAATGTTGGAGCAGAATCAACAGCAATTCAACTTCTCATCTCCACAACAGAAAATACCTTTAATTTCTCAGCAGTACCATCTCTTCTCATTATCGTAAACAAGCCAAGCTGAGCGTGGATATACTAATGGAGTAGACATTATTTCGAATGCTAATGCCAATCCTACAACGTTGGCCACAAACTCACTAGGACATTCTCAGGATTTTACCACAATGACTACTTTTGAAGAAAAGCATAATGTCGAGCAGCAACAGATGCAGATTTCTATACAACCTCATGGATCTTATCCAAGTCTGGAAATGAGCCTAGAGGGACAAAAATGCAATCGTATAGGTAATCAAAATTTTGACATTTTGATTTTTGAACAAGATTTGACTTTCGGTGGTTTAGGCGAGCCTGAAAGTGCTCATTAACCACTGAAAAGAAGCATTTTCGGTGGATAAGAAGCTTAAATCTTAATACAGTTAACCACCGAAAGCCTGTAATCACCAGAACACTCGAATTTTTGCCCAGATTGGGATTTTTCAAATCAGAATGAGACGAAACTTCTTTGAATAGTCAGATATTGAATTATCAAGTCAGATTTAAAGATTATTTATAAGGGATAAGGTAAGAGGAAGAGTTTTAATCACATTTGGCATCTTTTCAATGGCAGAATTTCAGGGATTTTTAGCCACACATCATCAGCTCGAATTTATCTTTAGAAGAACAGGTTGAAGAAGCCTTGGAAGGCTAATCTTCACGTCATCAACAGTCAACAGATTTTAAGGACCAGCTCATAGAGATTAACCTCCTTTTTGGGTGTTATCCCTATCTTTTTGTAAATGTAATTTGACTTTCTATTTTTAGTATAACAGATCCAGTTTTCTAGGATCTGTAAACTGTATGTAAAGGCTATAAATCCAGGAACATTTGAAGAAGAAAGGGTTCGATTTTGAGTGATACTATGTTGTTACTGTAATCACAGACTTATTCTTATACAGAAAATTACAAGCTTCTTTCAGTGGTGTTTGTCAGATCTTCTCTTCTTATCTCTGATATCTTATGAGTGGGGCTCTTTGTTGATGCTCATTTAGTCTTCATGTGACTGTCATCTCATTTGCTGATTGATTTAGTTGATGATCATAAGTTATTTCTTTGGTTGTTAAATCCATTGTACTTGTTGGTATGAAGTATAATCTGGTTCAATAGCCTTTTTCCTCCTACATTCAATCAAACTTTGT
>SNQJ01S0016989.1:163009-179378 GCA_010110895.2 Picea sitchensis
TATGCATGTGAAGCTTATGATCAGTTTGAAAGTCAAGAAGAGCCTATGATGACTAATGATTGCATAATAAATTATATGTTCTCAGCTGAGCTTAATCCATGTGATGGAAATCTTGTTTTGTTATCCTCTTGTCAGCATCATTCAGATAATGAAATGGTAGCTTTTGTTGATCACGAGTTGATCTCAAGAAGACAAGGAGATGATCAGTCTTCTTGTAGAGGAACAATCATGGCTGAGCAAGAGGCTGCCATAGATGTGCAGTTGTTTCTCGAAGAGCATCATGTTTCTTACCTTCTTTTCAAGGATCCAGTGGCAACCTTCACGGAGTTACGCTTTTCAGAGGTTTTGAAAGTTTCAGATTTCTTCAACTCGCCCATGTTTCCAGGTAAGTATGGTTTCCCAAAAATATCCTTGTCACTGTGGTTGCATGTTCAACATCATTTGCTGATCAGTAAAAAAGACAAGATTTCTTCAGTGTTCAAATTGCTTGGATGGATTCTATGGAAATCAACATTCACCTGGCAAATGGAAGAGCTGGTTAGTGTAGGAGTAGGAAATAAGCTCGCTGCCCAAGCATTTCAAGATTGCAGCAGAATAGTAGTTAACTTGGTTGAATAAAAGCAGGTTTTGAAGGTTTATGGAAGATCAGTTGCACAGAGTTTGAGAATTTTCAGAGATTGGTTTTACAGGCTAATTGACCCCATGCCCAATGGAACACTACAGTTTAAAGTTCTGTTTGAGATTTCAGCAGGAAAGGCATCAGATCTGGAATTCTTGAAACCTCGCAGGGAGGATTCATCCTTGAGTAGGAGCCAGATGTTATCTCCCAAAAGAGCACCGTCATTTCTAAATTTGAAGAGATAAGAACAAGTCCAAAAATTTATTTTTAAATTTTTTAGAGTATATTTACTGGTCTATTTTTGAAATATAAAGTTGGGAAACTCGTTCTTTTGGGTCTTGGCTTTCAAGTTTTGGAATTACAGTTTTCGTTGGTTAAGATGGTCTTCAAAACGACTAGTTAACCACCAAAAGCTGACTGTTTCGGTGGATAAAGGTACATGGAAAAGGGCCCTTAATCACCGAAAACTTTCTCACATTCAAATTTAAAATCTTTTTGCTCTTGCACTCACCAAAGGTCAAGCTATATGTCAACCAACGAATCAACAGCCACCAAAGCCTAGTTCACATGCTAAAGCCCAATACTGAGCATCGAGTCTACTATGCTTATTACAACTCATCAAATTATTATGAGTGTTTGGCATTGAAATTATACAAGCCCTTGTTGACATTCGTGGATCAGTGATATGCATGGAAAGGACGCGTGGAGGGTTTGGCTAATCCAACGTAGCACCTGTTCGAATTTTGCACCATTTGAACTATTCAACACCAAATGTCATCATTAATGTTTGTGTGTCATTGGGTGAAGTCGAGTTAATGTGCCAAGCTACACCGTGAGATGAAGGAGTGACAACGATTTCAAGCGCCAAGATAGGGTTTCCAGTGCCAAGCGAGCCCAAATCTGCCATTCTTGAATCAGGATGTGCAGATCAAACAAAATGTGGTTAGCACAATTGAAAATTTTAGAAATAAGCGATGATAAATGTATGGAGCTGCGTGTTGAATAATTTTCAATTACCCAAGACTGAGTCCGAGTGTCAAGCACAGCACACAAGTGCTAAACGCACTCAAAATATCGCCCAGGTGGTGAAAACACATAGCATATTACTGAATCAGCACCCAAGTGTCAAATGCATTAAAGTGTTAAGATGAACACAGTCAGCTGAGAGTACATGAGTATCAAAAGAAGCTAAATACCCTGTCCATGTGTCATAAGGAAATCATGTGAAGGATTTTTCTTCGAAAGGAAGTAATGAATAGCTCATGCATCTCTTCTTTTATGGATATGCTCGGAGTTTCCAACTTGAAGCAAAGAACTGGTATTGCCTGCTGTTGCAATATGCGACCTCCTGGTATTGCCTGCTATTGCAAGATGTGCCAAGCTTGGCGCCGGAAACCCTAGAGAAGCATCTTTTTCTAGTGAAAATTATGACTCTGATGTCCTTCCTAATTTCAGTGATATTTGGCATTGTTGTTATTTTGCTACGAAACGTCATGAGTTATGCATCCACAGAAGGGACAGAAGTAGCAGATGCAGTGGCAAAACTTTCTCCTTTCTTAGCTTTCTCTATTATTCTAAAATATTCTCACCGTTTATCTAAATGGGATAATACAGCTCCTCCAAATTTGGATAGCAATCCAGATGGGACACCAAAAAATGGGGTGATTAACTGATCTGCTACACTTTTTATCTGCTATTCATCCAATGATAAACATATTGGACTCCGAGCTTCAACGCATTTTGAAATAGCATGTAGTCAAAGTAATAGATTTGAAGCCAAAGAAAATACCCTTAGCATTGTGTTCGTGGATGAAATTGATGCAGTTGGTAGTCAAACAGGATTATTGCTAGAAAGGAGGGATTCATATCTACATGAGGCAGAGTACCTGGTAACTACAAAATCTTAGGAAGAGTAAGCGCATCCCAGATTTGTAAGCAGCATTCTTTTTGCATTTAAGAACATCGTTGATATCATTCCCTGGCAGTTACAAGTTTTGAAGGTGATTGGGGATGAGATGGCAATCAAAGCTTATAGGTGGCAGAGCAATTGGCTCATTAGTCAATCAAATCTAGTTTTAGAGGAATCCTGAAGACAACAATTGTAAAGTATTTATAAGTTACATCTCCAGTGAAGATACATTGAATCAATGTTGGAGCAGAATCAACAGCAATTCAACTTCTCATCTCCACAGCAGCAAATACCTTTAAGTTCTCAGCAGTACCATCTCTTCTCATTATCGTAAACAAGCCAAGCTGAGCGTGGATATACTAATGGAGTAGACATTGTTTCGAATGCTAATGCCAATCCTACAACGTTGGCCACAAACTCACTAGGACATTCTTAGGATTTTACCACAACGACTGCTTTTGAAGAAAAGCATAATGTCAAGCAGCAATAGATGCAGATTTCTATACAACCTCATGGATCTGATCCAAGTCTGGAAATGAGCCTAGAGGGACAGCAATGCAATCGTATAGGTAATCAAAATTTTGACATTTTGATTTTTGAACAAGATTTGACTTTCGGTGGTTTAGGCGAGCCTGAAATTGCTCAATAACCACTGAAAAGAAGCATTTTCGGTGGATAAGAAGCTTAAATCTTAATACAGTTAACCACTGAAAGCCTGTAATCACCAGAACACTCAAATTTCTGCCCAGATCGGGATTTTTCAAATCAGAATGAGACGAAACTTCTTTGAATAGTCATATATTGAATTATCAAGGCAGATTTAAAGATTATTTATAAGGTATAAGGTAAGAGGAAGAGTTTTAATCACATTTAGCACCTTTTCAATGGCAGAATTTTAGGGATTTTTAGCCACACATCATCAACTCAAATTTATCTTTAGAAGAATAGGTTGAAGAAGCCTTGGAAGGCTAATCTTCACGTCATCAACAGTCAATAGATTTTAAGGACCAGCTCATAGAGATTATCCTCCTTTTTGGGTGTTATCCCTATCTTTTTGTAAATGTAATTTGACTTTCTATTTTTAGTATAACAGATCCAGTTTTCTAGGATCTATAAACTGTATGTAAAGGCTATAAAGCCAGGAACATTTGAAGAAGAAAGGGTTCGATTTTGAGTGATACTATGTTGTTACTGTAATCACAGACTTATTCTTATACATAAAATTACAAGCTTCTTTCAGTGGTGGTTGTCAGATCTTCTCTTCTTATCTCTGATATCTTATGAGTGAGGTTCTTTTTTGATGCTCATTCAGTCTGCATGTGACTGTCATCTCATTTGCTGATTGATTTAGTTGATTATCATAAGTTATTTCTTTGGTTGTTAAATCCATTGTACTTGTTGGTATGAAGTATAATCTAGTTCAATAGCCTTGTTCCTCCTACATTCAATCAAACTTTGTCTGACTGCATTACTAGAAAGCCTTGTAAGATTTTATATTCCTAGACAGTCTTGAATACACAGTCCATTACGTAGATATTCATCTTGATCCATAAACCATTTCAAATATTAAAGAAAATATTCCCAAAAAGAGTTAGTTACCAGGCATCTCCGACTTACAGCCTAGGAGAGTTTCCTGGAGAGATAACACACTCAACATAAGAGCTCATGAAGTGGATATTTCAGCCATCAACATGTTCAACACATATTTGAAAGACAAAATTCTAAAGGTTGAAAATTCATACCAACAATATATAAAAATAAAAGAGACATTACAACAAGGAAATTTACAACAAAATTTCAATTATGATGAGTCGAAAGAGGATGGAATCCTCATGTACAAAGGAAAAATATATGTTCCTAATTCATGAGAACTGAAAAATATAGTGCTGAAGGAAATGCACAATGTGCCATATGTTGGGCACCCAGGATATCAGAAGAAAATTGCAGTTGCAAGAAGCCAATACTTTTGGCCAGGAATGAAGAAGTAAGTGGCTACTTACATAGCCAAGTGTCTAGAATTTCAAAAGGTAAAAAAAAGTATAGACATCTAGTGGGGATGCTACAACCATTTATCATTACTGAGTAGAAATGGGAAGTAGTTACAATTGATTTTATTACAAAGATGCCTAAAATAATGAAGCAGTATGATTTTATTACATGTTTAGAATGTATATGATGGGCAGACCATAAAAGTGGCAAGATTATATCTACTTAGTGGAATTCTCTTACAATAATGGATATAAAGACTCATTAAAGATGATACCATTTGATTCCTTGTATGGAAGTAAATGTAACACACGAGTGAGTTGGGATAACCTACCAGACAAAGCTATCATTCTTCCATAATGTTAATGTTGGATAGTTGGTTTGGACAACTGATTTTCATTGATTTCAACCCTTAGAGAGGCTTAGAGACATTGGATATATGATTGACATTTATATGATCAACATTGATGGTGATTTAGCTGGGTTCATTTGATGTAGTCTACATGAAGCTCTAGAGGTGTGGTTATGGGACTCTAAGTTGATTGAGGAATATGGACATGAAGGATAGTTGAATTACAGGGAGGAATATCATGGATGGATATTACATGTAGTTTCTTTTTTGGTGATATGTGGTACACCACATGGTCCCTCAATGTAATGGATATATGGCCTTGTGAAGTTGGAAGCCCTGAAGAATGGTAAAGAATCCCTAGTTGGTTACAAGTCAATGAATGAAAGGGTAAAGTGGGTATAAAAGGAAATATCTAGAAGCCCTAAGATTAAGGGAAGAAGTTACCTAGAAAAACTATAAATACCCCTCAAGGATTCATTCAAAAACACACTCACACAATTACATTGAATATCTATCTTCTGAATGTTATGGTCTAGTATTGTGATATTTTAGCTAGTTTGTGACGAAGAATTATGAGGTAGTGAAGCGAGAGAAGTGCAATATTTTTGGGATTTCATATGAGAGGGGGGGGATATGAGGAAACCTTAATTAGGGTCATCCCTATGGTTCAGACACTAAGTTTCCCATGATACATCCCCATGGGTTTCCTAGAGATCGTTCTGTGAGGACTTGGGTGACAGAAGGTCTCCATCTCGCGAGGACAAGACAAAAGTGAGGAGGATGATGGTTCCAGGTTGCTGAGGATTGTCGAAGAAGTTAAATGTTAGTGTTACAAAGTATTATATCATCTATAGGATCAAAGGTAAGTATTAACAGTTACATGCTTGGCTATGGTATGGTACATGTTGATGATACATAATGGTATTATACCTCTTGGTGATGTTATGGTACATTGATTAGAAGTATTATTGGATATCTTGGTAACTAGTTTGGTTACATGTTATGGTGCATATTTGAGGCATGGTATATTGTGTTATGAGTTTTATTATGGAAAAACTTATCACCACCAACACAGATAATGGATGAAGAAAATAGTTAGCACAAGAAAAACATACTACCACTAATTGTGGAAGGATTACACTTAGTTTGGAAAGATAAGAAAAAAACTATACAAAAGTGGTTTTGAAGTTCCACACGTATTTGACACTTTCAGTGTGTGAACATCTATCCGGTCCAACACATCGTACAATGTGCACACTGCATAGAGCATGTGACTGACATATGGAAAACCCATGTGGATGCGGAAACAATGCATTGATTATTTTGGTCAGGCCTCAACCACTTGGGGGATGGAGTGGATCTCCCCCATACCCAAAATCACCCTCAAATTCCACCTTGGGATCACTGAAAGAGATGGGAGGTACCTTCAAAGACCTCTCATTCACATTTGAAACTAGTTTGGAAAAATCTTTCCATCCTCCTATAACTAAAGGGTGATTGTATGGAATAATAAGAAGAAATTTGAGTATTGTTATGTTGTTCAATTTTCATTTGAGAACCCATATGTCTCCTATAACTCTTTGAGCATTCATAGAAAGTGTTTCACCTCCCTCCTCTTGATAAGTTCAACTATCAATTCTTCACCATTGTATTTTCATTTTCAGCCATTGTTAGAAGAGAGAAAGATTTTTATTTGGGGACTCAATAGCCTTCCCAAGGAGGAAGAGGGGATTCATAAGTTCCCATATTTATCCAAGGTGTTATCAATTTGAAGATCAGTCTCATTTGGTATATATTCCTTGTGTCTCTTTCTTGCATCTGTTTTAGTTGTTACATGCGTAGTTTATTTTTATTTTCTTGTTTCCCATTTCTTGTTTTCCACTTAGCTGAGCCACTGATCAACTAAAAAAATGATGGGTTCTCTTGCTAGCCTAACTATATAGTTAAGAAACCTATTTTTTCTCACCCAAGTGATAAAAATAACCTAACTGATTGGCGACCATACTAGGGAGTTGGATCAAAATCCTCCCCAATTAGGTTATTAAAGTTTTCTTTCTCACTCACTTATGTTTTGAGGGGTTAAAAGTGACCTATTCTCACCTTCGTACAACAGTATTTCATCCCACATTGAGTGAAATCATTCAAAAAAAAATTCCCTCCAACTTCTCTACGTGCATGCGGTTTCGGGGCAAAATAATGAGGTTGAATATTGGTGATATTGAGGAGCATGATTGATAAAAAAAATTGTGGGCTTTGGTACATGATTTTATGGACATCATTAGATGCATGGTACATGATGGTTTAGGTGTACTTGTTGACAAACATTGCTGGTACATTTCTTGGTTTATTGGCTTGGTACATGTGTTGATGTGCATGGTTAATTCAAGTGTTATGGTACATGGTTGATGGTACAAGTTGAGTTACATGTTTATGCATGGTTGATGCATGGTATAGGTTCATACTTGGTTGAGACACATATCTTGTTGTGATAGTATGTGGTGATATTGGTACATGCTTGGTAGAATCATGTGTTGGTGATGTTGAGCATATGGTTTGAGATATGCTCTTGTGTATATTGGCATGAGTTGCATGCATATGAGAGTGGATTTGGATTTATTGATGTGACAGTGACAAGTTGGACATGTTGATATGAAAGTGATAGGTTAGACAGGATGATGTGGAAATGGTAGTGACAAAAAAAGTGGAAGTGATAGTGATAGTAACACTGATAATGGCAATTATTTTGGTAGTGACAGTTGGTCTACACTTATATATCAAGGTGGCGGGATGAGGCAAGGAAATGGGGTTGTAGCATCCTTCCAATTGGTGTTGAATAATCAAGGAGTTGTATATTTCTTTAGGTTGGCTCTTCAGAATGAGATGGTCATAGCCACCTTCCAGTTGGATCTAGATAACCTCGGTGGTTTTAGCCTCCTTCTGGTTGGAGCTAAAGAATTCAGAGAGTTGTAGCTTCTTTCAGGTTGGATCCTGTAAATAGAGAGTTGTAGCTTCTTTCAGGTTGGATCCTGTAAATAGGGAGTTGTAGCTTCTTTTAGGTTGGAGCCTATAAATAGGGGGTTGTAGACACCTTCTAGTTGCAGCTGGAGAATTGGAAAGCTAGTGCTTCCTATGAATTAATTCTTGATATATATAATAAAGTTTTATGTGGTTTTCTTCCATTTGGGTTTCCACAGAAATATTGGTGTATTGTGTTCTTGATGTGATGTTGCTTATATATATATATATATATATATATATATTGAATGCAATCATAGATGATGCATTGATGATAGATTGTTGAACATTTTTGATAAAGTGAAATAATATATATTGTGGTTAAAAGTGGAATAAAGTGGTCATACTGATTCATCCCCCCCTCTTAGTATTCCAATAGTTAAAGGAAATGGAAGATCATATGGAATAGATTAGGAATAATTTAAAGGCTTCCTAGGATAGGAATAAATGCTATCCATATAAGAACATATTTTTTAGAGATTTTAAAGTGGGTGAACATGTTTTTCTCAAAGTGAAAACAAAGAGAAGTTCAATAATATTGGGTTTCTTCCCAAAATTAGCAACAAGATATTGTGGGACATTCAAAATATTAGAAAATATAGGGATACTTGCATACATGATAGAATTTCTTGCATCTGTGAGAGTGAGTTTTTTTTCTTCATGTGTCATTATTAAAGAAATATGTGCTTGACCCTAACAACATAATTGATTGGACTGTGACATGGATGGAAAACAAAGGGAATTTTTGGGTGGATCCACAACACATCCTGGACCAAAAAGTCAAWTTTTCCAGAAAAATACATAGGTATGGTAAAGGTTCAATGTACCTATAATGATCCTGAATATGTAACATAGGAGCATGAAGGAACTATGTGGGAGGAATACGTGCAATGTTTTGTCAATTTTGAGGAAAATGAAAGCTAAAAAAAATGCAAGACTATGTTTTGAGAAGCTAGAGTTCCAAAACCACATCTGAGGATCCTAGAGAACTTGGTTTGGGGGCCCTGATAAAATAATGGCACATTCCTTGGTTTAGACCTGATAAATGAATGGTTCATTCCTTGGGTCAACAGGTTGAGAAGAATACAAGATATTGGTTGGAACTACTGTTGGACTTGTTAACTTACAAAATTTTATTTCTTAAAGTATTGTGATGTAAATTTGTATATGTATATTGGCATAGTGTGCAATGAGGATGGCACACAAATGTACAGGAGGGGGAATGTATTATCCCCACTATAATCCTCATTTTAATTTATGCATAATGTATATATGAATATGGCTATGGCCAAGCGATGTAATATGTGAATTGTATTTTTGATTTTAATAAATATAGTGTGATATTAATTTTTGGGTATATGGAGAGAGATGGGGGATGATTTATCCAAAAGAGAGGGAATGCATACAAATGTCTAGGAGTTTCCAAGAGGGGTCCTAGGAAGAAATCAATTGTGGGTATTAATTCAGCCCATATTTTCTGAATTTTATTATCATTGGGGATAACTTATAAATTTATGTTGAGTGTATGAGAACCCAATCATTAAAATCATGTAAGAGGGAGGGTGTGAGATTCACATACTATAGTTATTGGGGAGTATGGGATTGAGAAAAATTAGTTTGGGGAAGAGTGTAGGTCAACCAAATAATCCAAAAGAGAGGAAATTTGTATGGGAAGTTACAAGCAATGCTTACACATTGAGTTTAACATGAACAACAAGAAGAGACAGGAAAAATGGCATGGTGGATATAGAAAGAAGGACAGGTGTATTGTGGATTATGCTAGAGAATTTTGGAGTGCGTTGGAGCTGAATACTAAAGAGCTATGTTGTCAGTCCTGAAGAGTGAACTCTTGTGTGGGTTTCATTGTAACAACAAGTGTTGTTGTTGTTGCTAGTAGTTTTTCTGGTGGTGATATCCCTTGAGTTTCTAGTAGAGAGATTACCATTCCATGTGCTAGAGAGACCCTGATAAATGAATGGGATGCCCGAGGGAATGACAACAGTGAAGGGAGCATTCCTTAGGTTGGGGCAGGTCAGGAGGAAGATATCTGGAGGAAATTCAAGATAATTGTAAGAGAATACCCATGGGTATATTGAGTTGTGAGTGGACTATGAGAGACACTATTTTCTTGTGGATTCCTATCCCAAACTCGAGGGTGAATTGCTATTGATATTTGGAAAAATGAGTCTATAGTTGGGTAGAACATCCTTCCCAAGCATGTGGTTGCACAACTATGTTTTAAAGATAAGTGTTTATCTATTTTCTTATGTTAATTTATGATTTTAATTGTTGTACGTTTCACTCTATGAATGAGAATAATTATATGGTTATGTGGTTAAATTGATTAGCTGGATTTATATGTTTGACTAGTATGCACAATTGCATGAGCTTGAATGTCATGTTTTTCACAATTATGTGTTTAATTTCATATTTTAGTTGATTTTAGTAGTAACGACAATGACGTTTTGATGCAATACTCAAATTGTTGTGTGCACAAGAAATGGTTGTTGCATGCAAATATAAGACTATCACATGTGCACTGTGGATAATTGTCGTTGTAACAGCCCCTCTGCTACTTCATATATGTATTTGAGAACAATATGATTTTTTTTGGAACATTAATAAAAATCATTAGGTCAAGAAAAACATTAGCTTAACAAACATCGAGAATTCAGATTCTAATTCATTCATTCCATTTGCAAAACTAGATTTATATATTGCTTAAAGCATGAAGAAATTTGTCACTTTAGGTAAAATAAAATAAAACTACCTGCCCAAACTATCCTGAATGGTTAGGACATTTGAGACACATAATCAATGCTCAATTCTAGGATTCATCCAATTGATCTTGACTGTTTAAGGTCTCAAGACTTGCGATTGTTCTAAGGAACAAGGAAGTGTCTAATTCCCATATTTTAAATTCATTCTAAAATTCAATATAAATTCCAACATTCTTAACTACCTTTATTCAACATAAAACTCTAGAAACATATCACCAATTCATAACACCAAAATCATTCTATTACATTAATTCATCATCTTATTCAAATTAAAGAATAGGAATAATTTTCATTAATCTGGACATAACCTAGAGTAAAGACCATAGATAATTCAGTTAGTAAATATTTCATTATGAAAGTATCAACACTGTAAGTTTACCTGGTAAAAGCGTGACAATTCTATAGGCTCAGTGAAGTAGATAAATATCTGATCCATCTAACAATTAAAACTTTAGCAGTGTGTAGACAGGCCCCAAAATCCCAAGGTTTTAGAAATGACTTATGATTCTCAAGATCGCTCTATGGTGCGAGAGAAGAGCATACTCAATGATTGAAGTTTGATTTCTAGTCCCAATGGAATTTTTTATATATGTGATAACAAATGATCTTAACTTAACTTTTACAATCAAAACAAGCCATCCATGTGGAAAAATGAAAGAGAAAGAGGAGAAATATGGTTCTTTTTAACCCCCTAAGTGCCTATGTTTTGACTAACCCTTCATGTGGAGAGGGAATATAAGTGTGGTTCATTTACAAACTGTATATAACTAATATTTAAAAGGCTAGGGGCCCTCCAAACATCACAAAAAAACTTTACAGAGGTGCATGTGGTGCCAATGCACAGCTAAACAAGGACCTGTTGGTGCATTGTGCACAGAATGCACTTGAAAACATAGTGTTGTTGGCGCACGTGCTCGGAAGATGCGCCTGTGGGTTGGAAAACCCAAGGACATTCTGATACGTGCACGAGAATTTTTTTTTGAATGAAATTCTCTTATTCTAGCTCTGAATTTATCTTTTTGCAGGTAGTAATGGGCCAATTATGATCCCTTCAAGGTTAATAGATAAAAAATAAGTGCCCAAACAACCCAAATAGGGAGGAAGTTGATAAATTTCCCTAGTATGGTCGCCAATCTATTGTATCATTTTCGCCACTTGAATGATAAAAAGAGGGACACTTGCAAGTCTAGTTGGGTCAGCTGAACATGACAGAAGTTAGTGCATGATTTAGACACATCAAGCACAAGAAATAAATAAACAATGCATAAGGAAATTAGAACCAAAATTAATCAAACAATTGACCAATATTCATTCCACCAATGGAGAGTTTATATTAGTGGGAAAACACCAAAGAAAAAAAGGGACTCATGGATCCCCTCTTCTTCCAAGGGAGGGATCTTGAGTCCCCTTTGTGAGAGCTCTTCTTACAAACAAAAAACTAGAAGGGAAATGGTGAAGAAATCCAAGCTTATTCCCTGAAGAGGTGAGGTGAATATCTTAATGATATGCTGTTAGTATGCTCCAAGAAGGAAAGAGGTTACTTGTAGGCGAATAGAGGTAGCATAACAATATAATGAGATTCTTGAATTCATAGTGCAACCATGACCTCTTTTTATAGAAAATCTTTGATGCATTATCCAACTGGTCTTTAGTGTGAACAAGGGGTCCTTTAGGGCACCCTTAGGTCTTTCACCATCCCCCCACTTATATTAAGCTCGGATTTGAGGGTCAAATCGACTTGGGAGCTGAACCAGAAGTGGGTGAGGAGCCAACAAGAACCATAAATGTGTTTTTCTCAAGTGTGCGGGGATTTTTGCGTACACAGTCGCGCATCGAGCGCCTATGCGCGTTTCTGACATTTATGACCTATGCATGTGCACCTACTTCATGTAGTGCTTCTGCGCATGTTAATTTTTTAACTAGTTGTATACTTTGTGCCCTTTGGAGATGCATTTTTGGGGCTATGAATGAACTAATAGGTGTTTGGATATGCTAGATTCTTGTAACTATTTGTGGATGAAATTTCAGTGATAACAATGAGGTCAATATTCAATCCCTATCAAAGATATATAAGCATTGTTACAGGTACCATGCCCAAGCTCAGAAGAGATAGTGCTTTTAAGTCATTAAGAGAACAAATTTTAGGAATAAATTGGACAAGTGGAAACATTTAAGAATCAAGCTGCTAGACCACATACCTGAATTTTGGATGTATGTCTGATTGTTAGTTCACAAAGAAAACCTATGTAAAGGAAGCATAAATCGTGGTCGTCTGAAAGAAAATTTGGGAACTATATAGGCCATTTGATCCAATAAAGTGGAGGGATATGTTAAGAAAGTCCAAAGGCTCGAGATCCCAAATAGTCGAAATCCCGACAACCATTAGATCTTGTTTAAGATTTAGGATTTAAAAATGTCTGTTAGATAAGGTTAAGTTACTCGAGGTTTAATTGACCACTCTCACTTTGACATATTTTGGAAATGGGAGCATATAAATCAAAGTCATGAATGCCGAAATGAAATCTATAGCATTGATCTAAAAGATGATCACAATCGTTGGATGAAGGATTCATGAGATCCTAAAACGAATGAAATCCCAATGACCATTGGATCATGTTAGGATATTTGTGTCAAAGGAGGATCGTTAGATGAATTCAAGATGCTCGGAGTTTATTCGGTGAATCTCACATCGATAGATTTGAAAATTGGAAATGTATAACTCAAAGCACCGAACACTGAAATGAAATCTGGAACATGTAAAAATAGTCAAAGGACGAAGCCCCAAAGTCATGAAGTAAGAAACGTGGAAACACCAGGAGATCCCATGTCAACCTAGTCCACTTCAACAATATTATGTCAGCAAGGACACATGGTGCAATTAGATAGTGACAAGTGTCAAGGTCTAGTTGAAATTTTAGGTACAAAAGTTATGATTCAAGGTGACACGTGGAAACCACTCATCAGGAGTCACAGCGACAGTGAAATCAACAACCATGTCACTATGGGAGTATGTCACTACAAAAGATTTAAATCCATGTAAACATGGTCCTCTGAAGATTCAGATCACCGAAATCAATTTCTAGCCATAGATCGTAGCAAGGTATAGGGACCGTTGATCCCTTATTCATTCGGAGGTTTCGATAGTTCGACACTTCATAGGAAAGGAGTGGTTGTTTGCAAATGGTGATGAACTCCCCAAGTTCTGAACTCCAAAGTGGACAAAAAATTTCAATATAAGGAAGGTGTAAGTCATTAGATCTCTGAGCCCTTCAGAGGTTTGGTGATCGGGGTGGAACAAATGAAAGATGTGAAGCGGGAAAAACCCCGAAGTTCTAGAGTTCCATAGTGGATATCCACCATAGAACTTGTGTGAAGGGAAACTTCTCCAACCGTTGGATTAGGTGGATAAAATTCAAAGAAAGTAGGGTGGTAAGATTATTAACTTATAGTTTTTGTTCAACTCGTCTTATGACCAACTTCGACTAGCTAACAATTTGGGAGAAGGGAGTGTTGGGTTTAAGAACCTCTGAAGCATTGGAGTTCTAGAGCCTTGAATATCACCCATTTGAACTAGCACTTGGTTTTGTCTCCTAGTCACGTGCATAACTTGGTTTAGGAAAAGGGCTAACAACATGGATTATAAGTAAGTGAAGACTCCTGGAAACCCTTATACTGGTATCACCCGATCCAAAAGTTTTGGATTTACAACAATTTATAGAGGTTCCTTGCTATCAGATCTTCAGGTTAACCAAAGTTCCACATAGATAACAACAAATTATTATTTAACAAAAATTCTTCGAGTTTCACCTTTCGAAAAAATAATATCGTTAACTTGAAACAGGAAATCACAACTTCAGATCTAGTACTCATTTCAATAGAGAATTTATCACCAGAATTGGTTGGGAGATTTAAAAGGGATTTCAGCAAAACTCATGAAATTCATATAACAAACTCCCTGGTTTTCTAGTGATTAATGCACAGTTTAAATATGAAATCTCTCAACTAAAATCTGATCATTCTACTTCAATATAGATTAAAAACCATTGTTTGAGAATATACCATTTACAACAAATTCAGATTTCACAAGGAAGATCAAGCCTCCTAAATTTGAAAACAACAACATCAAGAATTACAACAATTTTTAAATATAAACATTGTAGTTAACATTTGCTTGAAATCAACAGTGAATAAATATAAACCTTGAACCAAACTCTCTTGACATAAATTTTAGACATTCGCCTTCATACTTTCCATTGATTCTACAGTGGCTCTATCGGTCTAACATACAACTACACTAATACTATGAATAAAATTCAGAGCATAAAAGTAAAAGTACCAGAACCAATGAACGCTACAGAATGCATATTTCTTCAAGGTCTAGAACTCCTTCCTTTCCTTTTCTTTCTAATCATAGAGACTTCAATGGTACCTCCCATCTAATGCTAGGGGTATTCTTGTTTCCCCTTAGCCACCCCAGCCACAAAGGGGCCAAGAAAACACAAACCGTAAATACTCTAGCTTCGATCTTTCCTCATAAGCTAGAGCCACCACTCTAGATCAATGTTGGTATCCCAAATCTCACATGTAAAACTAGTCAAAATGATTTCAGCAGGATAACCTTACTAATAACTTGCTTCCCCCCTTTTCCCATTTAGACAATTTTCTTTATAGGAATTTCCTCACTAACACATGCCCACGTGCAAAATTAATTAACTTTTAATTAAATCAAATGGCATTATTCACCCTCTCCCCAAGTTGCACCAATAATTACATATTTTATTTTAATTGAAAGACAATTTCCCTTACAATAACAATGTTTTTTGGAGAAACCAACCCGCGAGCTACTGCTTTAAGGTTTGAAGCCGAAAACTGAGTGATCACACTCACAGGCCCGTGAGGGCCATGATTCCGCAGGAAGGAGGCCAAGTTGGCGCCTCCTATAGTGAAGCTACAGCAAATGGTAGCAGCGGAGAAAAGTTTAAGCAGCCGTCCTTTGAGCCGCCGCCGGACCTGCGAGCAACCCTCATCATGGAAGACAGCTTCAAAGATCGAGACATGGACATTGATCTGGACCACCCAACAGCCCCTGTTATAGCATCGCCGCCTTGGCTTCCTGGTAAGTGCATTCCTCAAGCACCGCACGCTCTGAAGTACATAGTTAACTCTCCCAGGATAGAGGAGCAGAAACAATATATGAGAGATCATGCTCTGGTAGGGAAATTTCTAGGGTTGTGGCCATCAGAAAGAGATTTAATCAAATGGATACAATATTGGTGGAAACCAAAGGGGCATTACGAATTACAGTTAGGCTCAAAGGGATTTTTTACAATCATTCTGCATAACCTTGAGGACCGCAACCGCATCTTTGATGGGGGACCTTATTTCTTTAACTCGGCCGGGCTATTCCTAAGATTTTGGACTGAGAGATTCAGCCCTGAAAAAGAAGATTTCACCCATGCTCTAGTATGGATCCGTCTGTACTCCCTCCCACAAGAGTTATGGTTGGAAGAAGTCCTAGATGGTATAGGCAACACTATTGGAGTCTATGTAAAGTCCTCCGAGGCCACAAAGCAGAGGAGATACACCTTGTACACGCGTCTCTGTGTGTATCTGAACATAGCAAAACCACTACCAGGAACCATCACCCTTGAATACCAGGACGAAGACTAGATGCAAACTATTGATTATGAACATATTCCCTTCAGATG
>SNQJ01S0016990.1:9126-20035 GCA_010110895.2 Picea sitchensis
CATCGATGAATGTTACAACGATGAAGTAGATGCAACTGTTTTCACCAAACAAGGATACTTTGACAATCAAATTGTTGGCAGAGATATCGTGCAGCTGAAAAGCAATGTTATCTCCAAAGACCTGGTACCATTGGAAAAAAATTTTGATAACAACGATGTGGCCATAATTCCAAAGATCACAGTAGATGAAGAGGACGTGGAGGGTTGTAACATTGGTACTCCAGAAGACCAGAAGATCATTAAACTATCCAAGAAGCTCAACCTTGAAGTAAAAGAGAGGTATGTAAAATTGATGAAAGAATTCCTTGATGTTTTTTCCTAGAGCTATGATGACTTGAAAGTTTATGATACTAGTATCATCTAGCATGTCATCCCGATAAAAGAATACTACAATCCATTTAAACAAAATTTGAGAAAAATAAACCCTTTGTTGTTACCATTGATAGAGAAATAAGTGAAGAAACTGTTTGAAGAAAAAATCATAGTGTCCCTAAGATTCTCCAAATGGGTATCAAATATAGTACCTGTCAGAAAGAAGAGTGGGGAGATCAAACTGTGTGTGGACTTCAGAAATATAAATAAGGTATCTCTTAAAGATAACTACCCTTTTCCCAAAATGGACCGCATTCTATAGAAGGTAGTGGTCTCTCAAAATATGTCAATGTTGGATGGTTTCTCGGGATACAACCAGATCATGGTACATCCTGATGATCAAGAAAAGACAACATTCACCACACCTTGGGGAACATTCATGTATTCCAAAATGCCATTTGGACTTATGAACACTGGAGAAACATTTCAAAGAGATATGGACATAACGTTTGCAAATGAATAAGATAAATTCATCGTTATATACCTGGATGACATTACTATGTATTCTTCTATAGACGAGGAGCACATCAAACATCTCAGAAGGGCGTTTGAGAAATGCAGAAAATTTGGCATATCACTGAACCCAAAAAAGTCAAACTTTTCCATGGAAGAAGGGAAAATCTTAGGGAATATCATTTCTAAGGAAGGGATAAAAGTAGACCCCACCAGATTTGAAGGTATATTGAATATTGGCATACCCAGAAGAAAAAAGGAAGTACAATCCTTTCTAGGTAAAGTAAATTTCCTGAGATGATTTATTCCTAATTTAGCAGAGATCATAAAGCATATCACCAACATGATAAAGAAAGGAAATGAAATCAAATGGATTCTTGAGGCTAGAATGTCCTTTGAGGACATCAAAGTAGCATTGACAAAGGCTCCTATGCTAGCTAGTCCTAATTTTGAGAAAGATTTCATACTTTTCTCTTTCGCTTCAGAACACACAATTGCAGGGGTATTACTCCAGAAAGATGACAAGAATTTTGAGAAGCCCATAGCATACTACAATAAGACATTGAGAGACGCTCCTTTAAAATATGACATCATGGAAAAGCAGGCATATTCTTTGGTCAAAGAATTGAAAGAATTCAGGGTGTATATTCTACATTCACATACTATTGCTTATGTCCCCAACATCTCAGTAAAGGACATCTTAACTCAACCCGATCATGAAGGAAAGAAGGGAAAATGGATTGCAATGCTATTAGAATATGATCTCGACATCAAGCCCATGAACTTGATCAAAGGACAAGGGCTTGCTAGACTAATGGCACAAACAAACTGTGAACTTCTAGGAATAAATTTCGCTACAGACATGTCAGAAATTACAGCAGAGGAAGAGAAGGCGACTCCACAAATATCTCAGAAATTTCTTGATTCTGCGTGGTATGCAGACATTATCTTTGTGTTAAAAAATATGCAAGCTCCTCCTAAATATAATAAAACAAAGGCTAGGTTCTCAAAACTGAAAGCAGAAAAATTCGGCATTGTCAATGGATTACTGTACTAGAAATACCCAGGAGGAATTTTACTGAGTTGTTTGATAGAGGAGGAAGCATAAAGGACCATCAAAGAATTCCATAAAGGAGACTGTGGAGGTCATCATTATTGGAAGACAACTGTACACAAAATGTTCAGAGCTGGTTTTTATTGGCCTAGTATTTTCCCTGATGTTTACAAGAAGGTGTCAAAGTGCCATAAATGCCAAATCTTTGATGGGAAAGGAAAGCTACAGTCTCTACCATTGAAGCCCATTTCGGTAGAATCTCCTTTCAGGCAATGGGGCCTGGATTTCATAGGAGAGATACACCCACAATATTTGGCTCAACATAAATGGATCCTGACTGCAACAGATTATTTTACCAAATGGATTGAAGTTGTTCCTACCAGAAAAGCTACAGATGACGTTATCATTCGGTTTCTAGAAGAAAGTATCTTATCCAGGTTCAGGTGTCTGGCCAAGATTATAACAGACAATGCATCAGCTTTTAAATATAAAAAAATTGAGAAACTTTGCAGTGATTACAATATTACTCTTGGCCATACCACGTCATACTACCCACAAGGAAATGGATTGGTTGAGTCTTCAAACAAAATCTTGGTTAGAATAATAAAAAAAATGTTGCAGGAGAATAAAAAGGCATGGCACAAGAAGCTCATTCATGCATTGTGGGTGGACAGGATATCCCCAAAGAGATCCATTGCCACATCCCCTTTCCAGATCATCTACGGTACATAAGCCATCTTTCCTATGATGCTCAAATTTCCAGTGATGAAGTTGTTACAAGAGAAAGAAGAAGAGATTAATGCTAGTCGAAGAAGGGAGGATGGAATCATCATCTTGTAGCAGACCAGAGAAAAGGCTTTCAACAACACCCAACTACATCAAGAGAAAATCAAGGAAGATTTTGATAGACATACCAATGTGGATGAATTCAAACTTGGAGACTAGGTACTGAGGTGGGATGCCAAGAAAGAAAACAAGGGAAAACACGGAAAATTCGATCAATTGTGGCTGGGCCCATTCAAAACTATAGCTTATCATGGGAACAATGCCTATTTGTTGGAGGAGAGTAATGGAGAACCCGCTGGAGGAGGGCATGTGATTGGCAGGTTCCTCAAGCACTACATTGTTTAAAATATCATCACCCACCATCCATTGTACATGAATTCTTTGCGTTTTGGTTTTTCTTTAAGTATAAAGATTGAAATAAAAACAACATGGTTGAAGCCCGAGGTGAAGGCCCTGAGCCGTGCTAAGTAGTATGAAGTTTTTGAATAAAATGAAGAGATTTAGATCACACACATAGGCTTACATCCCAATGGGTAGGCACTTGGTCTACAGTTATTTTCTACCTCGCGGGGAGGATAGCATCACTAGTAGGAGCCAATGTTATCACCATATAATTCTTAGCGGGTGTCCGAGTTTCAAAATTTTTATGACAGGTTAAATCGCCGCAGAGCTATGATAAATTTAGAGGACCCGTCTATATCTGGCGATGTTTGGAAGAAGTAGCGGGGATATGAAGAATAAATCTCAGCCAACCGTCGATCTCAAAGGCGTCCTGGATCAACGGCTAAGACGTGTATCGGAGATACAACTAGCACAAAGATTAAGCAGTCGAGGGCAGGTTGGGGAAAACCGTCACGATTTTTTGCAGGATGTGTGGCACCCTTTGAAGTATATCGGAAAGGAGGGTTGTCTGACCAAAACCACCTTTTTCAACCTCTGATGTCAAGGTCATTGGGCAAGACGCTGACTGTAGATCTTGAAATGACCCAGATCAACGGTCGAGGTGCAATTCGGTGATCGAAGTAGCACGAGAATTAGCCGATAAGGGGCAGATCGGGGAAAACTGCCCTGGTTTAAATCATGGACACACGACGTTCTATGAGACACATCGGGGCTAAGGGTGGTTCATCTAAAACCACTTTTCTCCAAACCCCGATGGAAATAGACGCCTATAAAAGGAGGGACCCCGGGCATTATTCTATGAGTATTTGAAATAGTCGAACGTTCAAAGATTTGGCGCAAAGTTGTTATAACCCTAATTTGCACCAGACATGCTTACTTGGCATCAAACCATCTCAAATTCCTTCTTTTCCAAAACATTGTTGAACAACTCTTCTTAAAAACACCTTTTATAAAGGCCCACGTGCCCTACTCCATTACTGCACGCGTGTACATGCTAGCTAACCCAAGACAGCCCGTGTGTACCTACAAAAGCACAAAAAAAGGAAAGTTGTTGACGGAACACATAGATTTGGGTGAGTTAACTAAACCTTCTGGCCATGTATGGCCGAGGGTTTGACCAAATACCTAGCTTCTTCTAGTCTATAAAAGAAGGGTTAGGGGTCCCATTTGGAAGAGGAGAATCATAGTAAAGAAACTATACCAGATTGCACATTCCCATTGTCCCAACTCTTTATCCATCCTTGTGCAAAGGGAGATACAGAGAAAAGAAGTTGGAAGAAAGTTGAATAGGAGCCCAAGACCAGGTTCGCGGAGCACTGGCCAACTTTTTCATTGTAAGCTGATTCGTGAAAGTTGATAATAAAGAAATGTTTTTCCCGTCCCACCATATGAGTTTTTTATAGTTTATTGCATACATATTTGAATCTATAACCCATTAATATATAGATCAAATGCATGTAGAGTTTTTTGTTTATATTTTGTGAATGCAGGTCATCCTTGGGAGGAGAACTGCAGTCAACGAGAGATCAAGCGTGAAGAAGGATCAATATCAAACGCCCGAAATAAGGTATGCTCACTTAATCATCTTAACTACATATTTTCTTAAGAATAATGGGGATTAGGTCCGAGATGACGATAGAAAGTAGGATTCTTAGGTCTTTTCTACATGCATAATATAACCCTAAATGCTTTTCTGTAGAGGGATTTCCCACTCACAACAGAATTGGCGACCATACTAGGAAATCTCTAGGGTTTCTGGGAATATTTTTTGGGTATTTTTAAGAACTTGTTTCATTTCCTGTTTTTAAAGTTTCTGCAAAAGTCTAAGTTAATAGAGATTCTGGTCTTCCATACCAGTTATCTTTGTTTCTTTGCTTGACTGTATTTTTTTTCTTTCCGAGACCCACAAAGGTACAGGCGACCTGTATAAGGTCTACACGTGTGTACCTACGCCCTACATTCTCACAGCCCGCATGTACATGCTAGCTGAGGAAGTGTCAGTCGCATGTAAGATTCCAGAAAATTTATTTTAAAAGAGGCAGTCATCCTCTTCCCTATCAGAATTAGTCCTGCTCAGGGGTTTTCTGGAACTCTTTCTAGTCTTCGTCATTTGCAGTCTATAGCTTAGGCTTCACCTCAGATTGGTTTTTTCTATGAAATTTTCCTTCAATTTTTTTCTTTTTCTGTCAAAGTAAGTTTCTGAGTCTTCAAGAGATTTTGGTTCTGAGTACCAGTAGTCTCTGCCTAGGCATGATTGCTTTTCCTTTAATTTTTTTAGAGTTTCATAAGTACACGCAGCCTGTATAAGGTCTGCACGTGTGTACATGTGCCCTGACTTTACACAGATCACGTGCACATGCTTGCTGTTGAACTATCAGCAGCGTGCCTGTAGAGAAAATTTTTGTTTAGGGTAAGGAAGTCATCCTTTCCTTTGTCAAGAGTTATACCTCTCAGGTTTTTGGGTCTCTGTCATAGCGGTCAGTAACTTGGGTTTGATCACAGCAATAGCTTGCATTTTCATTAAAATATTTCTTCTGTTTCTTATCTTTTTTAACTTGGGTTTGATCATCAGTCTCTTTTAGAATATTTTGTTATTTCTGATTTGATTGGAAGAAAATATAAAAAAAAACAAAACTTATCTTTTTAGGTCTCTTTCTTTCCTGGCATTTTCTTTGCACTGTTATTTGAAAAAGAAAAGAAATTAGCATAGTGTTGTGTTTTCTTCTCATCTTAAAAGAGTTAAAAGAAAAAATTATAATCATTCTTTGCCAATGTTCATATAAGTTTCATCATTTTTGCAAGAGTCTTAACACCATCCGTTGCACTACCATACCCTTTTGATTAAATCAAACCCCCGATTAAAAAGAAGCTAATTAAAATTTACTAGACTTTATGTTTGTAGGGTCCATCAACTAGATCAGGCTAGAGCCTTGATTTAGGTTGGAAACTCTTTAAGGCTATAAAAAAAACATATAAGTCGGTGCTAAGGATAGGTTGGAGAGGAAACTCTTTAAGGCTATAAAAAAAACATATAAGTCGGTGCTAAGGAGTGTAGAAGTACAATATCGTGAAATTTATCCGGGACCCCCCTCTAACATAGGGGATAAACATAAGGTCGTGTGCAGAAAGATAGCGGAGATAACCCCTCTAAGGCTAGACCAATCGTAGTGGAGAACACATATAGAGGGATTGTCCTAAGATTCCATTGATAGCATTTTCCACGAAGCTTCGTGGGTCTCGAATCTGTTTGATGTCCTCAGTTGTCTTCCAAACCACTTTCTTTTGATACACTTGGCAGGTTTCGGGCTCGATACCCTGCTCATTGTGGTCTACCCGAATTTTGACTGTACCCACCTGGTGACTGTTCATGCGTTGGCAACCTAGTTGCCTATCTTTTTTAGAGAAATACACAGGTGACTACGAGGGTATATTGTGGTACCTATGGCAGACATCGGGCCACGCTTTGCATAGTATACCCGTAGGGTGCTTCCGTTTTTGAGTTGCACTTGCACCGGTAATTTTCTCTAGTGTTGGTTGGTGTAACTGTTCTTCCAACTAGTTAGTCATTTTCTTTATTTTCCTTTAGGAACTTTTAGTGTGTGCTCTGTTCTCCCTAGTTTTACATAGTGAGTTAGTTAGTCATGGCTTTGGTTCTCTGACCTAGGGTGGTAGACTGCCCACTCCACTAGTCGGGAGGACTTTTTTATCTTCTTCTTAGAAACGTGGAGCCACCTCTTTATAGGCATTGTTTTGATACCATTGGTTTTCCAGAGTCAGTGCGTGAGACTTTTACGGACTTGGAAGATCCAGCAAGGGGAGAACCTGTGCATAATATCTTTATGGCTAAATTTCCCGGTGATACTAACCAACGAGCCCCTTCATAAGGGGATTCTTGTGCTTTTACCTTCTTCGAAAACGTTGGTGTCCCTTTGATGGCCACTTTGTACATTCCTGGGTTGAATGTGGGATTACCGATTCAGTTGGGTATGATTCCAAATGTCCCAAATACTCTTGACGCTTCTCAGTTAAGCACTTTATGTCATGGGTACCCTGTTGATGTTTTTTTGTCAGCAAATTATTCTCCTCCTCCTTCTCCCAGCTCTGGTGAAAGTACAGTTACTAGTAACCGGAAGTCTAAACAAAATAGAAAGAGGAAGAATAGGAAGAAGAAATCAACAACCTCTGCGAGTTATGTTGGAGATAGGTCAACAACCTCTGCAATTCATGTTGAAGACCAACACCCATCCTCTACAAGTTATGATGGGGGCACACAACCACCCTCTGCAAGTCATGTTCGGGGAAAAACTACAGTCATTGCTAGTCATACTGGTAATAGGTCTGTAGCCTCTGCAAGTCATGTTATCAACCCATCACTAACCTTTGCAAGTCATGTTGGAGATGTGCAACCAACCACTGCTAGTCATGCTAGGGGCATTAATTTTGTTGAGAAACCTAAATGGATAGGACGTAAGCCTAAGTTACCTTGTAAGCTTTGCAAGGGAGATCACCTTACTCATCTATGCCCTGGCATTCCAGAGGTACAAAGATTGTGGTCTTGTCTACAATATCTTATGATTCTAAGTCTTTTGAGGTTTCCTCGCAGCTTATTCAACCATTGGTTGTGAAAGTGGTCATGCCGATGTAGTCATCAGTTGATCCCATTCCTCTTCTGGGGGGTGAGGTACCTTTAGACCATGTAGTCTCGCAGCCTATTCAGCCATTGGTTGCAAAAGTGGTCATGCTGATGTAGTCATCGGTTGATCCCACCCCTCTTCTGGGGGGTGAGGTACCTTTAGACCATGTAGTATCACAACCTATTCAGCCATTGGTTGAGAAAGTGGTCATGTCGATGCAGTCATCGGCTGATCCCACTCCTCTTCTAGGGGGTGAGGTACCTTTAGACCAAGTATTCTCGCAACCTATTCAGCCATTGGTTGCGAAAGTGGTCATGATGATGCAGTCATCATATGATCCCACTCTTCTTTTGGGGAGTGACATGTCTACCGACTATGTTTTTAGCATTTCTGGTTCAATAGTTTCATAACAAGGGGGAATTCCGCTCATTCCGAGCACACCCCCTCCAAGCCCTAGGATGGCTTCCTTTGATTGGAATGACCTTTTTGAGCCTCATCTTCCTTCTGCCGCACCTTTTCAAATAAGGGTTGAATTTAATTCAAAAAACATTTATTGATGTATTGTGGATGAGGGAGCCTCTGCAAGTATTTTATCCTCCTCGGTTTGGAAAGTCTTGGGATCTCCCAATCTTGTGTCTACTTCGCATGAGCTGTTGGCTTTTGACAGACATCGTAGTGAATATTTGGGGGTTCTTCCTCAGTTACCTATATCTCTAGGTGGGAAGAATGTCCTTGCTGATGTTATAGTGGTGCAAGGCCCATTATATTTCAATATGATTCTCGGGCGTGATTATGTATATGCTATGAATGATGTGGTGTCTACGCTCTTACAGGTGATGCATTTCCCTCACAATGGAAGAATTGTCACTATCGACCACCTGGCATCTGATAATCACCATCCTAATTCGACATTATTTCAGACTACCCCTTTATATGTTCCTAGCATTCGTGTAGACTCTACCCCGCCACGGGTTAATCATGTGGCATATTATCCTCAATGTTCAATTGCTTCTGAGTAGGAACATGTGCAATCATGTTTTCCTTCTCGGGACTTGGAACCAACAATTGATCTATTGGTTCATCCAATGGGGGCACGGGAGCCCTTGCTTCCCCCTCTTGGTCCAACTGGGCTTGGGTATCTTTCTGAGTCTGATCTCATTGTTTGCAGATCCTCAAGCCCTCATGCTTGTGATTCTTCGTTGATAGACTCTGCCAGTCTTGGCTAGAACCTCCATCATCATATGGAGTATGGTCAGTTTACTTCACCCTTTGGGACTGTTGACCCTCATTTGCATGATTTCTCAGATTTTGAATTGCCTTCAGATGAGGCTATCCTTGAAGCCGTGACTACGATTTCTATCCCACAGGAGGACTTACACCGTGGTTTGTGTTTTCTTCCCTTTTGGGAGACTTCCCAAGTTGACTATCGAAGAGAATCCTGGTCTAAACCTAGAAGTGAGCTCTACCTGAACATGTTTCATACATGAGTTTTTGTCACACACCTGTCACACACCCACTACGAGAACTAAAAAATTTCAGCTTTTTCTTCTTCTCTCTGTGGAACAAAATCCTTGAATTCCTATGGGGCCTGATACCAACCCTACCATCTCTCATCCTTACCCATGTGGTCACTGGCTATGACCACAGGCTTTATTGGAGAGGTGCTCCCAAATTTCATGATTAGGGAAATTGCGATGTATGTATTCCCTGTTCTCTGACTTTCGAGGTGCCGAAACCCGAAAGGAACCAACAGTTTGTCACATATAACTATGCCTCAGATTAGAACCTGGCACTCCACCATTTGGAGTTTCGTGTACTGGGTTTTCGAGGTAGAAGAGGATGAGGGGTTCATACGCTTTGGTTTTCTAGGTGCTGAAACACCGAAAACCAAGTCTACACATGCTAAGCCATATCAGGATGTCACATATCAGGAATTCAGGATCGGCGTGTACAAGGGACTTGCCTCTAGGTATCCCAGGTGCCGAAACACCGAGACATGAAGAATTATCCACGCTCTTATCATTTTGGGGTTTTGCAAGTCGAGGTTTCACAATATAAGAGGATGGAGGGGGGTCTCACACCTGGGTTTCCCGGGTACCGAAACTCCAAATTTTCGAACTCTAATCACACTATATCATTTCGAGGTTTCGTCCACCGGGATTTCATGATATGCAAAAACAAGAGGTCTCACACTTGGGTTTCCCGAGTGCCGAAACTCTGAATTTACGAACTTTAATCACACTATACTATTTCAAGGTTTCGTCCATCGAGATTTCACGATGTGTGAGTGCAGGAGGTCTCGCACCTGGGTTTCGCGGGAACTGAAACTCCAAATCATCATACTTGTCCATGCTTTGTCATTTTGGGGTTTCGCAAGTCAAGATTTCGGGCTAGGCGAAGACAAGAGGTCTTGCACTTAGGTTTCCTAGGAGCTAAAACTATGAAGCACCAAAACTATGTGCGTTAGGCCATCTCAGGATTTCACATGTCAGGATTTCAAGATATGCACAGATAGGAGGTCTCGCACCTGGGTTTCCTAGGAGCTGAAACTTTGAATCATCATACTTGTCCATGCTCTATCATTTCGGGGTTTCGTAAGTCGGGATTTCAGGCTATGCGAAGACAGGAGGTCTCGCACTTAGGTTTCCCGGGAGTCGAAACTCCAAAGCACCAAAACTATGTGCGCTAGGCCATCTCGGGATTTCACATATGGCGAATACAGGAAGATCTGACCCTTGGGATTTTTGGGTACTGAAACACCGACACATCACACCTCATTCACACTGGTCCGATTCGGGGTTTTGTGAGTCAGGGTTTTGGAACTGGTGAGTACAAGGGAACCTACTCTTGGGTTTCCTAGGTACCAAAATGTCGAAACACCAACCCAAGTCACACTATATCATTTCGGAGATCCGCAAGTCGAGATTTATCAAGTGGCGAGTACAAGGGATCTTACCCTTAGGTATCCCATATGTCGAAACACTGAAATATCATAACTCTAAGAGACCCATTCTCTCTCGCGCAAGGTTTCAAAAATTAGGCCATAAAAGCCTTCGTCAGGTTCTCATGTTAATTATTCACTAGGTTTGATGACTAGACTGAAAGGTCTCCTTAAAATCATCGAGTGATTAACTTCTGTGACGGGTAATAAGAAAATTTGGGGGTTTACTAAGACGGTAGTCCTTTCAAGGAACATATCCCAGTTTTG
>SNQJ01S0016990.1:28167-74332 GCA_010110895.2 Picea sitchensis
TGGTCATTCCAATATAAGTATGAAAAGACCATTTCCAATCAAAACACCATACAAACATTTTTATAAAGAAACCATTTATAAGTATACAAACCATGAGCATACATTCCAAGATATTCAATTCAAGACACAAGATATAAACACTTATCAGAAAACACCAGGTGATGCAACTACTGGGAGGGGTGCTCATTTCCACCCAACCGTAGGCTCAGCGACTCCAAATGGATTTACCACTATCCACCCTCGAGCTAGACCACGATGCTTGAGGTTAAATTTCTTCTTCCGGCTCAATGGAAAACAAGGATGAAGGTTAATCTCCTTCTCCTCTGCTCATGACTCTGCTCATGACTCATGATATTTCCCCCAGAGTTCTTCTGGTTCTCTCCCATGATCCCTTGATGCCTGTTTGTCTCCTCCCCTTCCACAATTCTTTCCTTGCCTTTTCTTCTTGCGAGGTTGCGTGTGGCATGAAAATCACTGTATGATGGTTAGGCTGGGAGATTCTACATATGGGTGGTTCTTCCCATCCCATAATTTACTCTTGAGGAGCCTCCCCACCTACCATCTAGGTGGGTAATTCATTTCAGGGTCTGAGAGTGAGCTTTGGTATTTTGAGCATGTACAAACCAGTATGGTTTTGGTTTGGTGGAAGTTAACACAGCCACTCCCAGCCCCTTGCACCACCTCTCATCAACCATCGTGGTCTATTTTTCATCATATCCCCTTCCCAGTAGTCATGCAACACCTATTCACACATCATTTACATTCCTCGAACCTTTTATACAAAGGTCCGTTAAATCAAACATTCACAATCTTTGAGTTTGCCATAGTTCTTGGCTAGTATAGTTATTCTTACAGACTGGGGGAAACAGGGTGTTACAGTTGTAGCCCCCATGGAGTCTTCTTTAATCCCTTTTCAAACTCCCTAAAGATGAAAATATTTCCGAGTGACCTTGTTTCTTCACACTCGTTAAATTGGTCTAGAAGAATGTTCCTTACACAGGTCTTCTTTTAAGCCCTTTTCAGACTCTCTAAACATGAAAATATTTTTGAGCGATCTTGTGGCTTTTCACACTCGTTAAATTGAAATTTGAAGTCATGTATGTTCGACGATAGTTTACCCCTTTTTCGGTCCGGATGGTTAACCGTACAAACAAAGGTATACTCTAAGGAACTTCAGTTCTCTAGAAGAGTACCCTCAAGTATAATTACACCCTTTTTTCGGTACTAAGGGACTAAATTTATGAAAAAGGAACCCCCACGGAGTCCATAGTTAAGCTCTTTTCAGACTCCCTAAAATTGAAATGATGGTCGAGTGACCTTATTCTTTCACACTCGTTAAAATGGTCCAGAAGAACATTCCTAACGGAGTCCATAGTTAAGATTTTTTCAGACTCCTTAAAAATGAAAAAATGGCTGAGTGATCTTGTCTTTATCACACTTGTTAAAATGGTTTTGAGTAGACATATTTTCGATGCTAGTTTACCCCTTTTTCGAACCGACTAGACTACCTTCGAAAAAGGTACCCCAATGGGTCTCCTTTTACGTTTTTCAGACTCTCTAAATATGAAAAACCGTCGAGCTTACCTTCTCTGGGCTCGTTAAACTCACATTGAAGGACGTTACCATTGTGTGTTTTATTAATCACATTTGGATACCTGCATCTTTGTCCTAATTCTAGCTCCATGTTGCTCTCAACTAAACCATCGGAAGCATGTCTTATATGCAAGCCCTGTAGCACTTTGCCTCTGCGTCTTGACACCTTTGGCCCCTAGAGGTTTTTTCCCGAGTGTCCTTACTCTGAACATCAGTCTTGTCCCTGTGCCTTGAACTTGTATGTTTGCAACACTCATTCCTCCTTTGTAACATAACATTCTTTTATTATTTTTCCAAAATTATTGAAAAAAGACAAAAAAATCAAATATACTCCAAAAAGAGGAAGGGAAAAGTATTTTCTTTATTGGCAGCATAATGAGTCGCCCTTGGATAAAGCACATCTGTTCATTTGTTCATCAAACTTTGGGATTTAATATGACCTTAGGAAGTTGTTCTCGTTACATAGAGTTGTGTCTTCCTTTGTTTGGTTATTCTTCCAAACATATGGAGAGTTTGTGTTGCCTCCTGCCTCGTAAACTTATGTTAATTCCATGCTGCCTGAGTCTCATCATTTTTCGTGCTATTATCCAAGGGAATTTTTTACCAAGCCTGAGTCGGCCCCTCTACAGATTGACTCTTTCCCTCATACTTGGCCATCCTAAACGTCCAATCAAGTCTTTGTTCGAAATCAATGAAGCCTTCAGTATGGTCATCAAGATTCTCTAGTCCATGACCGACGAGCCATCGAGGACCTCTGGGTAGTGAACTCGTACACTCATATTACACTCCTACCTAAGTTTTGAATATTTTTAAGTTGTTCCTCGAGCTCTGAAGACCTCATCTCCAGCCATCAGACCTTATTAGCTTCTAGAAAATGGATAGTCTACATGTATATCTTTTTTTATTTCGAGATGTAGCTCCACTGTGTATTGTTTGTGGCTACACTTTATATAGTTATATGACATGGATCTACAATGTATTTTATTGGTAGCCAAGATTCTATTTTATCCCGAGAATGGGTATGCCTGCCTCAGTGAGACAATTGTTATTTTTGCAGACGACACCTCCCGATTTCTGGTCCCTCGGCTAACTTGTTCAGTACATTGGTGAAGATTGTTAATGTATTTCGGGCATCATATGCTCTTCTGACCTCACACATTAGAGGGCATCTGTTATAACCCTAATATTCACCAAACATGCTTACCTGGCATCAGGCCATCTCAGATTCCTTCTTTGCCAAAACACTATTGAACAACTCTTCTTAAAAACACCTTTTATAAAGGCCCACACGCCCTGCTCCATTACTGCACACATGTACATGCTAGCTGACCCAAGACAGCTCGTGTGTACCTACAAAAGCATGAAAAAAGGAAAGTTGATGATGCAACACACAACTTTGGGTGAGTTAACTAAACCTTCCGGCCATGCATGGCTAAGGGTTCGACCAAATACCTAGCTTCTTCTAGCCTATAAAAGAAGGGTTAGGGGTCCCATTTGGAAGAGGAGAATCATAGTAAACAAACTATACCCAATTGCACATTCCCATTGTCCCAACCCTTTATCCATCCTTGTGCAAAGAGAGATACAGAGCAAACAATTTGGAAGACAGTTGAAGAGGAGCCCAGGACTAGGTTCGCGGAGTAGTGGCCGACTTTTTCATTGTAAGTTGATTTTTTAAAGTTGATAATAAATAAATTATTTCCCTGTCACACCATATGATTTTTTTATAGTTTATTGCATACATATTTGAATCTCTAACCCATTAATCTGTAGATAAATTGCATGTAGAGTTTATTGTTCATCTTGTGTGAATGCAGGCCAGCCTTGGGAGGAGAGTTGCAGTCAACGAGCGATCAAGCATGAAGAGGGATCAATATCAAACGCCCGAAATAAGGTATGCTCACTTGATCGTCTTAACTACATATTTGCTTAAGAATAATGACGATTAGGTCCGAGATGACGATAGAAAGTAGGATTCTTTAGGTCTTTTCTTCATGCATAATATAACCCTAAATGCTAGTCCGTAGAGGGATTCCCCACTCACAACAAAAGATTCCATCCAAATTTTGAAATTCAGGACTAAACCAGATTATTTTTCTCGTCGCTTATCATGTATTCTTCACAATGGCTGCCAATCCTATTGTTTTATCCGTGAGGGAACCAGATACTCCCTCCAGGGAAGATACCCTAGTTGACAAAGATTATGACGTTTTCGACACCGTGACAACAGTCTCACTCGTTTCTGTGTCCAAAGTGAATTTTTTGAACAACGTCGGATCCCACATATCCTTTCTTGAAGCGGCTCGAGCCTCTTTCTCCCCTTATGTCATAGAAACAATTTTCCCATTCCCAGAATTCATGAACTGGTGTGCTGAGAGATATTCCCAGGGAGAAAGAGTCATCCTAAACAAATTAGGGTTAGAAGTCATGTGTAAAGTATATGGTCCCTCACTCTGACATGCCCTAAATATAATAGACGCCTCCCTTGTGGTTTTGGAACCCTTTGAGGAACAAAGAATGATTATGATTTATAGGGAATGCTTGTCCGAGGTAAAAACCATGTTTTTTAAAACCATAGTCAAACCTGAACATCATTCAAAAATTCTATCCCTGCCTGCCAATCTAAGCACCATGATTGTCGAAGTCCATTGGGCTTTCTCTCTGGTAAGTCAAATTCTAGGTCTAGACAATGACAAGTTTGTGGTAGAGGTTATGTTAGGAATCCTGTTAATTTTCTTCCTATCTGGGCAATCAGTCCATGTCAGTTTTGATGAATTTATTGCGGAGAACATACATCAACAACTGATTAATTTCATCTCATTGAGACATTTCAAATACTACTCTCATCTGTTGAGAATGTTTCTGGGATCTAACAATACAAAGCTCCCTGAAGCTGCATTTATTTTGACCGAGTGTAAAACGATCACCATGCTCATCTTCATCAACAAAATCATGTCCAAAATATATAGTCTCATTTTTGGTTCAGAATTGCCAAGAGTCCTTGAAGAGATGAAAAGTTTGTTGCAACCGAGGCCAGAGAATGCTATGGGAGACTAGATGTTTTTCACTCAATCCACCGTGATTTGGGTATATGGATGCCAAGAAGAACCTCACCTTTTACCAGTCTTCCTGACTCCTAGGATATTTGCATTGGAATTTATAAGATAGAGGATTATCTCAGAGACTAAACAATTCCTCAAAGATCACAAGGCTTCAAATCTGAAATTCTCATTCATGGTAGGTCCTTTTGTGGTGAAGAAAAAGTCTTTTCTGCCTCAAATTCAGTCTAAACTCAATGAATTTGGGTTCACACAAATACAAGGAAGAATATACGATCCACATCAGGTTATATCAAAGAGAATATTGGCAAGAAGAAAAGACCCTTATGAACACGAGCACATTGAAGAAATAGATAAATTGGCCAATCTAGAGACCTGCACAGAAATGGAGGTCATCATGCTGCATGAATAAGAAAAGCAGACAAAGACTATTTCCCAGCAAATCTAAGCACAAAAACCCTCACCCAGGTTGATTATCAAGGCTCCTAAAATGAGCATCTTCAATTAGAGAAGTAGATTAGAAGCCCTAGGGGCTAGCGGCCAACAAGACACCCTCAAGAAAATGAGAGCCACATCACCTTTTCCAATTAATGAGCAGCAGGAAACACATATTTGGCCAGACTCTCGAGACGGTTTATCAATCTAAGGAAGACTTGCTACAATAGTATGCAGTGAAATGGAGTATGGCCAATAGCGAGATAAAAGAGTTTTTTCTTGAAGTGGAAGGGACATCTCAGTGCAAATCTCACCTACTCTCAGTCAGAGATGTCGAGAAAAAGACATTCAACATTGCAGTGGCCGATAATGATAAGGTATTTGATTTCAAGGTACACTATGAGAACATCGACGCTCCTAACAAAGTGAAATTCCACAGAAATGTCAGTGATATCTTGTACGCTGATTACCTAAGCTTAGCTCTAAAAGTTGCAAGGTTGACAACACATGTATTGAAACTAGATGGAAAAATGAAACAAGAAAAGGTGTCCAGCAAAGCCTGGATGATGCAGGTAAAAAGATTAGAGTCTGAAGTTCCACAAGGGGTGAAGGCCTCTCTGGACGAAAAGGATAAAATGATTCAAAGTTTGAAGAAAATATTGAATATGTCACCTACATACCATCCACAGACATCAGAGTTAACTTCTTTGGAGGAGGAAAAGGAAACCTTTAGACAAGAGGCTCTAGACTACAAGTCTAAGGTGTTGCAGTTGGAGAAAGAGAAGGAAATTTGGTCACAGATGCAGGCGACAACATCATATATGGAGATTATCATACATGCCAATGCAAAGGTTGGATCAAATGCTGAGGGGTTAGTTCAGGCTATGTCCTAGATAAGTTTGAAAACAAGTGAGATCAAGGATCTAAAAGAAAACTTAGAAAAACTGAAACAAGAGGCTAAGGTGAAGGACGAGAAATTAGCTCAACTCTGCGGAGAGAACCAAGACTTGCAGAAAAGAATGAACAAGCTAAAAACCAGATTGAAGTGTAAAACAATACTGCAGAGAGTCAAACATGTGATATGGGATGTGATTGCTGCAGAGGTTGCTAAATTCATAAGTTATCTAAACTTTATCAATGACAAGGACAACATGGCTGCTACAGCTCGAAACAGATGTGTTGTTGTAAATGAAGTGCTAGCAAAGAAGCCCTCGAAATGGGCCCAAAATGCCATTGACTTGTTGAATACCATACCAACCGTCGATCTTCAGACCATTGGTGTGAAAGATAGGATCACTTTAATCATTTCATCCAGGAGAATCATTGCCAAACACAACCTGCTCAGATCGGTTCAAAACAAAGACGTGCAAATGGACCATAGCATGCAGGAGTTTAAAGACACCTTCGAACAATTGTTTGCCAAAGGCCTCCCCTCATTCTAGGATGGTAAAGGCTCATTGTACAAGCAGGAATATTATCACATTCTTCCCATCCAATGCAGGATGGACCATTCCAGGTTTGAAGATTTCAAAATTATGAACAAATTCAAAATAGTGAAAGTCAGTGTGCCAATCATGTCCTACGCAATGTGCATTGACCTGGAAATTTTGATTAAAGAGATGATGGACTACGAAATCCCCTCTGACGCTCAATGGAAGGAACTTGTATGGTTGGAAAAGACAAAATGCCATGTCCCCGAAAACAACAGATGATCTCTAGCTGTCACCCATCTTACCAGACCTAACGGAATTAGAGAGCAGGCCAGGTGTAGCGGAAGTAATCGGGCAGTCAGAGAGATTATTCATGATGATGAAATGTTTCCTTTTGTTAATGGTTGTAATTCATTTTGTATAAATAAACTGACATCCGAGACTGTTACAGAAGCTTAAACGTTTCAGTTTCAGTGATTGTTTTATCAAATTGTATAAGTACTAATAGGCTTGAATGAGCCAATGTTGGCAGAAGTGTAAGAGCACCTTTTGGTTGTATCAAAGTTTATTTGTAAATTTTCTGAATCTAAATCAAATACAAATGCAGAAGATTTTGAAGTCTCTACGAAAATATTCTAACGAGTGGTAATATGATCTTTGTTTCTTTTCATCGTATGTATTTCCTGTAGCCTGTCATTTCATTTAAATTTTCTTTTGTTTAAATTGGAGAGTTTAAAGGCCCAAAATTCATCCTACGACGCTCTTGGTCTAAGCAATTTAAACTATGTGATTGTCTTCTTAACTTATTCAGAATTCATTTCAGCAATGCTTTGATGCAGTTACTTGTCTTCTTTATCTTCCTACACATATTTTTTTTTCAAGAATAACTCAGATTCATCGCCTTATTTAGACTTTGTCCTCTGGAGAGTTCTATTAGTCTACGCATTGTCTTCGTTCACTTTCAGAATTTTGACCCCATCGCCCATAGTGTTCTGCTCTTCTTTTCCAGCAACTCTATTAAAAATCTCCTGAACAAATCAAATCTAGCCGTCAGTTTCCATAGATATATCAAGTGACATGAGAGATCCCTCTCTGAGTTGGTCAGGCTAGTACCTCAGCTCCAAAGTTGGTTGAAACAGTTACCTATGTTGTTTGTCTATTCAGCCAGAGAGAATTTACAGAGTGCTAACATGCCCATTGGAAAGGTATTTCATAAAACTATACATTATGTCGTCAGACTCTGACTCCGTCTACAGTCTGACTGTGGAGAGCCAAAAGAACAATGTTTAGGGCCTGAAAAGAACCCAGGAAGTACAACAAGAAGTGATGACATGAAAACATACAAAATAAGCCAGTTGGATTAGGCGATAGGCCACCCATATCCACCTAGAGAATGTGTGGGGCTTCAGACAACCCCAAAATTGTAGAAATCACAATTATATAGAAGTATAGAAGGACGTGTTGAACAAAAACAGACACGAGGAGGAATTTGGAATAGGTGGGTAGCCTGTCATTTCATTTAAATTTTCTTCTGTTTAAATTGTAGAGTTTAAAGGCCCAGAGTTCGTCCCGCGACGCTCTTGGTCTAGGCAATTTAAACTATGTGATTGTCTTCTTAACTTATTCAGAATTCATTTCAGCAATGCTCTGATGCAGTTATTTGTCTTCTTTATCTTCCTACACAGATTTTTATTTCAAGAATAACTCAGATTCATCACCTTATTTAGCCTTTGTCCTCTGGAGAGTTCTATTAGTCTACGCATTATCTTCATTCACTTTCAGAATTTTGACCCCATCGCCCATAGTGTTCCCCTCTTCTTTGCCAGCAACTCTATTAAAAATCTCCTGAACAAATCAAAACTAATCGTCAGTTTCAATAGATATATCAAGTGACACGAGAGATCCTTCTCTGAGTTGGTTAGGCTAGTGCCTCAACTCTAAAGATGGTTGAAACAGTTACCTATGTTGTTTGTCTATTCAACCAGAAAGAATTTACAGAGTGCTAACAAGCCCATTGGAAAGGTATTTCATAAAACTATACATTCTGTTGTCAGACTCTGACTCCGTCTACAGTCTGACTGTGGAGATCCAAAAGAACAACGTTTAGGGCCCGAAAAGAACCCAGGAAGTACAACAAGATGTGCTGACATGAAAACATACAAAATAAGGCAGTTGGATTAGGCGATAAGCCACCCATATCCACCTAGAGAATGTGTGGGGCTTCAGACAACCCCAAAAGTGTAGAAATCACAATTATAAAGAAGTATAGAAGGATGTGTTGAACAAAAATAGACACGAGGAGGCATTTGGAATAGGTGGGTGGCCACCAATATCCACCTGGATCATCGATTGTGCCTATATAGTTTCAGTCAACTACCTTTGATCATTCCTTTCATTTCTATTCCTCCCAGTTCTTGTATTTGTACATATCCCCCATATGTGACAATATTTACTTCAAATGGCCCTATCTAATGCATTTTAAACTTCCCAGGGTGTTGGAAAAAATTATTGTCATAGAGAAAGACTAGTTCTCCCTCCTTAAAACTCTTATTTTTAATATGTTTTTAATGCTACGCTTTGTATGTTTCTTTATATACTTCTTGGTGAAATCCTTCCAGAATCCTATCCACTTCCATTTCCATTAGTTGAATTAACCTTTCTTGTATTGTGCCCCTTTTTATCATGTTAGTAATTCCTACTATGCGTAGAATGAGTACTAGAAATTCCAGTGGCACCACCAATTACTTCCCATACACTAGTCTAAATGGTGTATGTCTTGTCAAATTCTTACATGTGGTCCTATATTACCATAGTATTGCTGGTATATTCAAGTCCCAATCATCCATGTTGACATTTCATACTTTAGCCAGATCATTTTCCAAGATCTTATTGAAAGATTGTACTGTTCCATTTGCCTGAGGATGATATGGTGTACTCTTCTGGTGATATAATTCAAAATCCTCAGTCATAGCTCTGATGGTATCATGAATAAAATGAGTGCCTTGGTCACTCATCCGAATCCTAGGACATCCTAATATGGTGATCACTTGCTCAAATAAGAAGTGTGTTGTTGTCTCTGCACTACAGTCTTTAATGAGTGTTGCTTCTTCCCATCTCGTTAAGTATTCATTCGTAGTAATAATATACCTAGATCCCGACCTTTTTGTGGGTGGGTTAATAGGTCCCACAAAGTCTATAGCCCATTTTTCGAATACCTTCAGAGTCACTTGTGGTCTTAAGGGCATCTCATCCCATCTGTTGGGTTTTCTAACCCTTTGACAGACATCACATTTTTGGAAATATTCCTTGGCATCTTTATGGACTGTTTTCCACCATAATACCACACACAATACCTTATGCATGGTAGCTTTATCTGCATAGTTTCCTACAACTATACCTTCCTAAGATTCTACTAAAGTTCTGGTCCTTTCATGTTCCAATACACACCTTCTCAAAATGCTATATGCGCCCATTTTGTATAAATGTCTTGCAATAAGTTGATATTCTACAACTGTGACTACTAGATTTTTCTTCTGCACAGTGCTAAAATCTTGTGGCACAACCCATCTACTTAAGTATTCAATAGTATCAGCGAAATATTCATCATCTACCTGTACTGAAAATAGTTGTCCATCAGGGAATTTGTCTTCCAAGTTAGTAGGTTCTTCTCCATTAGTTACCCTTGATAGGTGATCAAGTTATATGTTGAACTTCCCTGGTTTGACTATCACTTCAAAATCAAATTCTTAGAATAACAATAGCCATATATAGATCCCCCCCACCAACACTAGATTATTGACTAGATATTTGATGGCAGAATAGTCTGTGAACATTTTAAAGTGTTTACCCAGTAAATAGTGACTGACTTTATGAAGTGCACATACCATGGCTAGGCATTCTCTTTCTATGGTGTTTTAATTCTTCTTTGATTCTGACAAGTTTCTTCTTGCAACGGTTATAGGATGGTCTAAGTCCCCTACTCTTGGTTGTGCCAACATTTCTCCAAGTTATATGTCTAATGCATCTATATGAAAATGAAATGTCTTTTCCTAGTATGGGAATACTAGGATAGGTGTTGTGACCATCTTTTATGTTAAAGTGTCCAATCCTTACTGACAGTCCTCATTCCACTGAAATTTGGTGTCCTTCTTCAACAATTTTTCCATTGGTGCCATAATCTTTGCATACCCCTTTATAAACTTCCTTTAATTGCCTGTATGTCCCAATGTTGCTCTTAACTGGAGAACTAACTTTGGTGGTGGTAAATTTACAATGATTTCAATCTTAGCAGGGTCCACTAGTAAACCTTGTTTACACACTATATGTCCCAAAAATATTCCAAAAGGTGTCCCAAAAATGCATTTCTTGATGTTCAATGAGATCTGTTATTTCCTGCATCTTTCCAACATGAGTCTTAACACTTCTACATGGTCCTTTAACATACTATATACAGTCCATTCATACAGATATACTTCTAAAAACTAATGTATGAATTCCTTAAAAGAGGCTATGACTACTCTTGAAAATATGGTTGGGGCATTTTTCATCCCAAATGGAATGACTGTATATTGGTAGGATCCCCATTCTGTATAAAACGTAGTCTTATACCTGTCTTTTAGAGTTAATTTAATCTGATGGTAACCTGATAATTCATCTCTAAATGAATATGCATCATGGCCTCCCACATTATCTAAGACCTCATCTGTAAAAGGGGTAGGGAAAGGGTCATGTAAGAAAGAATCATTAAGTTTCCTCATATCTACAAAAATACATATCCCCCATTGTTTCTTTTCTTGGACTACCATAGGACTGATCCATTCAGATTCATCTACTGGTTCTATGATACCAACTTCCAACATTCTGTCAATTTATGCTTTCACTTTCTGCTTATATAATGGATTCAGTTTGTAGGGTCTTTTCTTGACAGGTCTAGACTCAGGTTTGAGAGGTATATTCATCTCACCTAGATCCCCTGATATTCCTTTCATCTCTGTAAAGGTTATTGGGAATAGGTCATTGTATTCACACAATAACTTTGTTATTATTTCTAAAGTTTGCTCATCCCAATAGTCTTCAATACTTGTCATTTTAGGATTCTCATTCATCCCAATGTTGACTTTCTTCACTTTGATTGGTGCAACAAATAATTTTGACTCCATAGATGGACCTTCCACCTCTTTGTTTCCTTAAATATATGTAATTTGAATGTTTTGTGGATCATCTTCATCTGGTGCTTCCTCTTCAACATGATAACATGAGAGTAACTCCTTGATTGTTTGTCTATTTTGTTGTTGATATTATGTCATGATTTCAACTTCTGGTTCATTAGTAAATATCATTCCCTACATCAACTTCAATGTTGAATCCATGTTGTGGTTCTCATGTTCAAATGAGAAGGTTACTACGAAATCATGTTGTACACATGTCCATTCTGTAGTGCCTCTATGCATCTCCTGGTCTATATACTAGTTCCTTGGGGTTCCTTCCAATGTTTGGATAAACTGATGAGTCCATTCCTCTAGTGGTGTCATCCTCCACTGTGCCTTGCACTTCTCTAAGTGTTCAACTAGTGTTCCTTGTCCATCCTACCTCTACTTTTTATTGCTCCCATGCTCTGCGCCAAATATAATGTGCAATAGTCGTTTACACTGGTACCAATCATGAATTGTTTCTTTGTGCACACCCACCATATTGCACGTGTGGAATTTGTTAATATTTTTGGGGTAGCTACAAAAGATATTCTTGTATATTTTTTTTAGTCAAACCTTTAAAAGGTTATTATAATTATATTGTACAAGTCCGCTAAGGATAAATTATTATATTATTGGTATTTTACTTATTATGGGTTATTTAGGTCAAGAGTCATGTCTCTTCATGAGATACTATTTTGTATAAATAGAAGATAGGTTCCTCTCATTTGGACACACACTCACACACTTATCTTATGCATCTTGGAGTGCATAAGAAGTTCCATGGCACAAGTCTTGGAGACTGGTTCTTTTGGTGTTTTGGCTCTGGTCTTTCTTGGAGAGCTATAGCACATCATTGTACTGGTTGAAAGAATCTATATTGAGGATTTTGGTTTCTTGGTTGTCTCCCCATGAGGGTTTACTAGGATCATATTTGTGTTCTATTGTATCTGTGATTGTCTATCTTTCAATGATCCTACTACAATTGTTATTAGATTAAGTAATTGTAATTGTGTAACTAGAAAATTTAAAATTTCAACATGGTATTAGAGTAGGCCCGAATAGAAGCCAACTACAGATCTAGAATCCTAAAAGGGAGTCATTTTCAGTCTAGAGACAGTTGTTAGAAAAAAAAATACCATTAGAAGGCAGGATGACTATAAAAAAAAATATCAATGAGAAGCTAGATGGAGCTAATAACTTCAGGGCCTGGAAGTACATAGTAACCCTCCTTCTTGAAGAACATTCACTGGATAATTTCATTATAGAAGAGGTTCGGGAACCTCAAGGAGATGAAGCTAAGGAAAAATATAATAAGGATATGGTGAGAGAAAAAAGGATTATTGGAGACTCCATTAAGGACCACCTTATCCATCTTATATCATCATTATCTTCTCCAAAGAAAATTATGGACACCTTAACTTGTTTGTTTGAGGGAAGAAACATAAATCAGAGAATAAATCTGAGATATCAGTTGAAGAATGCGAAAATGCAGAACTTAGAAACCATTCACTCCTACTTCTCAAGAGTGAATCAAATCAAGGAGCATATAGAATCCATTGGTGACTCAGTATGAGGAGGAGAGATGGTGGTGAATACCTTGAATGGCCTCCCAAGGTCATGGGATGCATTCATATAAGGAATTTGTTCAAGAAAGAAGTTTCCCAAGTTCAATATCCTTTGGGAATATTGTAACCAGGAAGAAGCTAGGATAGTTGCAAGAGAATAAAATATGGCAGATGAAGGTCAAGCCCTGTCCACCCACACTAGGAAAGGAAATAAAAATAAGAGGCATTATTTACCTTAGAAGTTTAAGTTGCGTCAAATAGACAACTCAAAGATTAGATGTTACTGTTTTAAGGAATTGGGACACTTTGTTAGGGATTTCCCCCTCAATGAGGAAACTAATAATAAGAAAGGAAGTAAGAGGCATTGATCTCACACAACTGAAGATGATGAGCCTCCCAAGAAGGTTGCAAAGAAAGATGAATCAAGTGATGATGATTATGTTCTTATCTTATCCGTCATGGGTACTATTACTCATGGAAGTGACATTTAGTTGATAGACAGTGGTTCTTCTAAGAACATAATAGACTATGAAGACTCCTTATCTAAACTTGTTCAAAAAGATTCACCTCACAAGGTGAAATTGGGTGATGACTATCAATATCCAATCAAAGGTGTTGGAGAAGATTCCTACAAGTTAAACTAATACAAGACAATGAATATGAAGGAAGTTCTCTATGTTCCAGGTTTAAAAAATAATATTCTCTCAATTTCAACATTGGACAAGAAAGGATTTAGAGTAAGATTTATTGATGGTCAAGTTCTTATGTGGCCTAGAGGGAATACCCTTGATGATGCAATAGTGATTGGAGTTGAAGAAGGAGGACTATAAAAAATAAAATTACATTCAAACTCCGAAAAGTTTCATGATATTTTGAATCCCAGTTAACTATGGCATAGGATATTTGCTCACCTACACTGCAAAGCTCTCCCAGTTGTGAGAAAAATGGTGACAGGTCTTCCAAAAATCCAAACAGAACCAGATGTTGTGTGCAAAGGATGTGCACAAGGAACGAATGTGAAACACTCATTTCCCAATAGTGATAATAGAGCCAAAGGATTTTTGGACATCATGCATTCAGACGTATGTGGACCGATGTCGGAAGCTTCACTAAGTGGGTAAGTATATTATGTATCTTCCATTGATGATTACTCACGTAAAACTTGGATTTATTTGTTAAAAGAAAACAATGAGGTTTTTGGAAAATTCAAAGAGTTCAAGGCTATGGTAGAAAACTTGATAGAGTGGAAGATAAAGACCTTGTGATCAAACAATGGAGGTGAATTTACCTCAGAAGAATTCAAGGATTATTGCAAGGAAGTTGGGATTAAGAGGGAGATTTCTACTCCCTATAAACCTCAACAGAATGGAATAGCTGAAAGGAAGAACAAGACAATCATGGAAGAAATAAAGGTCATGATCCATGATCAATATATTCCTATGCATATGTGAGAAGAAGCAACGAAATCAACAATGTAAATGAAGAATAAAAGTCCCCACAAGGTGCTTGAAAACAAGACACCCTAGGAAATGTTTTCAGGAGAGAAGCCATAAGTCATCCATTTCAAAAAAAATTGTTTCCTTGTACTTGTTTGTGTCCCCAAGGAAAAGAGGAAAAAGTTGGACCCTTCCAGAGGGAAGGGAATATTTGTTGGTTAGAGTGACACATTGAAGGCTTACAAGATATACATTCCCGGTCACCAAAAAGTGTAGATCAACTGAGATGTAACCTTCAATGAGAATGAATATTTTAATAAATCTAAACATATCCGTGAAGAAGAGGCACATGAAGAAGAGAATGAAGTTCCTAAAGTTCCAGATGCATTTGAACCAGAGGAAATCATTGTATAGGATCATGACATGGTAGAACCTTAAAAACCATCTGAGATACCTTCGCGCAAGAGAAGACCATCTTGGGCACAAGAGCTTATCAGAGATGCATAAAGAATTGGTTCCCCATAGAAATATTTCAGGGAAAGTAAGAAGTCAAAGTCGTATTCCAGCTACGTGGCATGATTGTGTGACATAATGGATGAAAAACCTTCCAGTTATGAAGAGGCTGCAGAAAATCCAATATGGAAAGATGTCATAGCAAAGAAATACCATTCCATTATAAAGAATGATGTTTGGGATGTGGTTCCAAAACCAAAGGAAACTCGGTGGTGAGTTTGAAATGGATCTACAAGACGAAACACACAATTTATGGTAATATTGAAAAATATAAGGAAAGATTTGTGGCTCGAGGTTTCTCTCAGAAGGAAGGGATTGAATGTGAAGAAATTTTTTCTCCTGTATCAAGATATACCTTGATCATAACTATACTTTCATTGGCTGCTATGATGAAATGGAAGGTGCTCCAGATGGATGTAAAGATAACCTTCTTGAATGGTGAAATAAAATAGGAAGTTTATGTGGAGAAACCACTTGGAATTGAGACACATGACAAGGAGACTCATGTGTGCAGATTAAACAATGATTTAAATGGATTGAAGTAGGCACTCAAATCATGGTATGGTAGGATTGCCAATTTTCTGATGAGCTTCGGTTTTACCAAGAGCAATGTAGATCCTAACCTTTACTTTAAGGTTTAGTATGGTGAATTGATGATTCTACTGCTGTATGTAGATGACTTGTTTCTAATAGGTGCGGAAAATCTCATCACTAAATGTAAGAGAAAATTGGTTGCATAATTCGAGATGAAATATTTAGGAATGATGCACTACTTCTTGGGACTAGAAGTTTGGTAGAGATCGGATGGGAGTTTCCTAAATAAAGAAAAGTATGTTGTGGAAATCTTGAAGAGGTTTGAGATGTTGGACTATAATTCCATGATTACCCCAATGGTATCAAATATTAAGTTGTTGCAGGATACAACTTCAGAGATTGTGGATTCTACCTTATACAGGAAAATAGTGGGCTTGTTGATGTATTTGATGAACACAAGGTTGGATATATGTTTTTTTGTGAACACCATGAGTAAGCATTTGGAGCATCCGATATAGGTTCACTTGGTTGCAGAAAAACATGTGTTGAGGTACCTTAAGGGTACTCTAGATCATAGTCTCTAGTATAGATATGACCATGAGTCTGGATTGTATGGATACTCGGATTCAGATTGGGTTGGAAGTATTCCTGACCAGAAGAGAACTTTCATATACTGTTTTTGTCTTGGATCCAGTATGGTCTCATGGAGTAGCATAAATAAATCATGTGTGGCACTCAGTACATTTGAAGTTGAGTATGTGGCAACATGTGTAGTGAGTAAAGAAATAATATGGATTTAGAAGTTGTTTTCTAGGTTATTTGGTTTCGGATTGGAGGTGGCCTGCATTTGGTGTTACAACCAGAGTTTCATGAAGTTGTCAGAGAACATGATGTTCCATGACAAGTCAAAACATATTAAGATCAAATACTACTATATCAGGGATATGGTATAGAAGCAAGTAGTGAGGCTCTAGTTCGTAACTACCGAGGATCATGTTTAAGATGTGTTCACCAAGCCACTGTCAAGGATGAAGTTCGAGTAATTTAGGGACAATATTGGTGTGGTCCCTCTTCAAAGGGACTGACAGGTGGAACTCATCCAACATGGAAAAGGTCTGGAACTGAGTATGGAAAAATATCATCCATCATGAAAAAGGGTTGGCACTAAGTCTGGTGGGTCTCATCTAGAATGAAAAAGGGTTGGCACTAAGACAAAAGTACACATGATCAGGTACTGATGTTTCATAGGGAGTGGATGTCCTGGGTACATGTTATAACTATTGAGAGCTACCCACAGACCTTGGTTGCATGGGGTGAATTCGTGTTGCACTATGGATATCCGAGGATGTATATATTCGCATGTTCAACAATCAATGGATGTGAGTTACTGTGGTATCATACTTGGAGTCTATTTCTGGAAAGAATACCTTCCTAGTTAAGAGGGAGTGTTAATATTTTTTTTGTAACTACATAAGATATTCTTGTATATATTTTTTATTCAAACATTTAAAAGGTTATTATAATTATATTTTACAAGTCCACTGAAAAAAAGTTATTATATTAGTGGTATTTTACTTATTATGGGTTAATTAGGTCAAGAGTAATGTTTCTTCATGAGACACTGTTCTGTAAAAATAGAGGATAGGTTCCTCTCATTTGTATACAAACTCACACACTTATGTTATGCATATTGGAGCTCATAAGAAGGTCCAGGGAACAAGACTTGGAGACTGGTTCTTTTGGTGTTTTGGTATTGATATTTCTTGGAGAGATATAGTGCATCATTGTACTAGTTGAAGGAATCTATATTGATGATTTTGGTTGCTATGTTTTCTACCCCATGAGGTTTTCCAAGGATAATCTTTGTGTTCTATTATATATGTTATTATCTATCTTTCATTGATCCTACTACAATTTCTGTTGGATTAAGTAATTGTAATTTTGTAACTAGAAAAGTTAAAATTTGAACATCGTTGAGTGCAATATCTAGGGATAAGAGCCTCTAATTTTCTATTACTTCCTCTTCATATTTTGTCAAAAATTCCTCTAATTCATTTAACCCATGAAAACTGGGAGGTTATCTTATCTTTGTACCAACCCATCTTACCGCACAATCTATTCTTGCGCACCTCCTTGTGGAATCTTCTTGTATTCTCTATTGCCAATTCTCCAAACATGTGTCTGATTCAAAAGCACATGATGTAATGCTTCTCTAGCTGAGTACCCCATGTGCAGTTGGGTTAACATAATCCTCTTCTTGTGCGGTAGTTATGTATAATTGGTTTATTTCCTCCAGATCCAAATAAGTGGGTTCTCCAAAACTTTCTCCTTCTGATGGATCCAATGATGCAATGACTCTATATTCACCTGATTCAAACATCATTTTACTTGTCTTCAGGTTGATTATAGCCTAGTTATAAAATGCCTAATCCATTCCAGGAAATGTTGGGTAAGGTGTTGTGCAATCTACTATCTCTGTTACTTCAAAATTTTCCATAGTGCACACTCCATCCAGATCTATTATCACACCTTTAAGTCTTCCAATTGGTAATACTTTGTGTCGATTTGCTAGTTTCAGCTATACAGGTGAATATCCTAGTGTGGGCTCTCCCATACACTGCCATGTATTCTTAGGCAAGATATTTACTTTAGAGCCTAAGTCCAGTATAATATCTCCCATATTGAAATCTCCAATATTAGCATTTATTCTGAATTCTCTACTTGTCCTTCTTCTAGTATGGAGAGGATTGATTGTTTTATGTTCCAACTTCCCTTCCTCTTATGTGTTACATCTTTCTAGAATATTTTGTAAAATATTAATAGATGATGGGTCATTCAATATCTTAACATATCATTGCATAAAAGTTTTTATGGTACTTACTTGCTCTAAAGGTTGTCCTTTAGTGGTATGGTCCATTGATGAGGGCATCTTGTACATTGGTGAGTTCTAAGTTTTCTCCGCAATTGATGTAGACGCAAAATTTTTCTTGAGAAACCCTTGTCTGGCCTCCTTAAATGTTTCATTTTCTTTTCGTGCATAAAACTTCTTTTGTGACTCAATATTCTTCTTTACCCATAGGTGTTGCACTAGATATTGTTTTAATGCATCAATTCTTGTATTGGTTCCTCCTCAAGTGACTATATTTATGTTTTTGTCATCCTCCCTAGCTTCTATAGAAATCCATTGGACATTCTGGTTGTTCTAGTTCCTTTTTTCTTGCATATTTCCCAAGAATGTTGGGAAATATTTTATTTCATGATCTGCTACGGGACAATACATACATTTCGATGATGGGAGCAGACACTCCCTTGCATAATGTCTTGGTTTTAGGCAGTTGTGGCACACTACTGGTCCTCTTCCTCATCCAAATCCTCTGCTCCCTCATCCAAATCCTCCTCTACTTCATCCTCCACCTCTATATCCACCTCAACCTCCTCGTAGTACATTGTATTGAGGTACTTGGTTATATTGCATGGGGTTATACTGTGGTTGTGCATTATTGTATTGTAGTTTCACATTGTTGTATTGTTGTTGCACATTGTTGTATGGCAGTGGTACCTAGTTGAAATGAGGTGCATCTTGTCCTATCATCATTTCTACTCGCACCCTATAAGTATATGAATTTATTTATCTCATCAACTCTGTCATCATATAATCCTTATCATCATGACCCACTGACTTGCAAAAATTGCAATACGAACTTATGGGTTTTGTCTTATACTTCTACATCATTGGAAAATTATATGGATCATGTCCATGTGTCTTAAAAATATCTCAACATAGTCCTCCTATTGGCAATGGGTTTGGCACCCCTGTTTCCATATACTGCGCGAAATTTGGACATTAATTCTTATGGTGTCCTTCTTTCCTACATAAGGTACACCAAACGACTTCTCTTTTCTCTTTACCCTTATTCTGGTTAAGTTGAAATGTTAGATTCTTCAAGTCCTCCTTCAAGTCCTCTATTGTTGGATCTGTCTGTTGATATTGGTTTTCTTATAATTGTAAGGCTTCATGTAGAGCCTCTTCCCAAGTTTGGAACTTGTATTGTCTTAATGGGTATTTCAAATGTGGTAACAATGAGTTGACAAATATATGCATGTGTTTCATGTCAATCATTGCATATTTCAACTTAACTTTTAGACGTTTAAACCTCTAATCAATCTCCCAAACATACTCACATGCTTTTTGCTTGATTTCAATAATTTCATTCATGTACTGGTCTTCTGAGTTGGACTGTTTACATCATTAGATTTTTCACATATGCAATAGTATTTGTTACTCCTGGTGGACTGTTTACATCTAGGCTCATGTACCAGTCCATTGTGCGGTCTCTTAGTGTGATAGCTAACTGCACAAGTTTGGTATCCTCATCTATGCTATACTTTGCTTCCTATATCTTCTCATAGATGAATAAGTGTTTTTCAGGTTCCTCTCATGCCTCTACCCGAAATTATGGTAATATGATCGTGGGATCATGTCCTGCCATTTTAAACTGTGTTGAACTACTACCTCCATGCAGTGTAGATATTTGACTATTACTTCCTAAATTGGCTCATCCAGTTGTTTCTCCTTGCTTGGATGTGTTTCCTGTTGTCCTTCTTCCACTAAAATTCAGTTTTCTAAACAATGGTGTTCTTTCTAGTGTGTTATTCACTCAAGGGATTGTAGGTTCCACACTGGTGGTGATCTGGATTGGAGTTATACCTTTTGTTCCTTCCCTTGGACCTCTTGTTTTCCTTTCATATATTGCACACATGATTTCCTCAATCTGCTCCACATTCAGGAGATCCTCTACCTCTTCTTCATCGCTTTCCAAGCCCTCTCTATCAACTATGAATCTCTTCTTGTTATTCATCTTATATTGGTTGGGTACTCAACTGCGTGTCTTTCCAACTTTTACCATTATCTTCTTTACCCAATCTTCCTCCATCATGATTGGGTCCATGGCCTCCTTATTATTTCCCTTATCCATTTATTCCTCCATTTCTTAGTCTCCTGTCAGTGCTTACCCCCTTCCCCCATGCATGCAGGGAACTTTAGTTGTCTGATTCCATAGTCATCACACCGTTTTTATACAATAAAATCTTGATTGAAGTAAAAAATGATCTGATGTACCTACCTTTGGGTCCCTTTAGAAAATCCTTCTCTGCTGCGATGTAAGACTTCGTTGTATCTACTGCAAATTCGGTGATAAACCCCACAACAATACTATCTAACCAGAAATCTATTGCATGCGTGAATTTGTTATCAACTTGTTGTAACTGTGCGGTCTCCACTATATTCCACTCTAGTTGTCTGATTTGATTTGTAGGGTGGTTGTATTTTAACCTTAATAACCACTCCTGCAACAAATGCAAGAAATCATAGAAAAATACCCCATGCAGGTCGCTAAGCATGTATTTGTCGAGATATTTCTACGATGTTAGTTTAGATTTTATGTTGTCCTTCTGTGCAAACTCGAGTTCTTTCATTTTCAACTATATTTCAATCCCTGCCTTTGTTGGATTCCATGGCCTGAATATTCCCTTCTATACTTTCATCCTCTATGTGTTTCCTCCACAAATCCCATCCACTCAATCCCATGCATTTCCATTCGGAAAAAAAACCATTTTTTGATTAGATCTCTCTCTTTTTCTTCTTCTTGGGTTGACCCAGGTTCATATCTGAATAGGTTTCCAACAAAACCCTCTAAAAATATCGTCCCTCTTGGTAAACTATAAGGAAACGTTGTGCATAGGGGGCACAGTGCAGTCTCACTTGAGATAGCTCTATGGGTGACTGCAATACCCATGTGTTTGTAGCCTAGGAATGAGTGGGGATGTGAGAGTGTATTCTATATTTCATTATGCCTTAAACTTGTTCTTGATTAAAGTATTTCTAGGATTCATTCATTCATCTTTTATCCTTATTCATGCATGATAATAAATCTAGGTAATCATTCATTCATAAGTTATCCATTAACAGAAAGTAAAGCATTCAAGAAACATCACACAGAACCTTACCATGCTTTACCCCCTCTTGGGCTACGTCCACAAATATTTAGGTTCTCTTCTCTTTTATTTAGTTTGTTGCAAAATCTGGTGCTGTGCGCATTACATATTCAATCATACAATCAGGATGAGGTTAAAGAACCTCTGTGAGGAGGAATATATCACACCAGGCTCCTCAGTGTGTGACCTAACCCTTAAGATATATCTTATTCGACTCTTCTACAACTCAAAAAAATTCAACGACAATTATCAACAATCTTTAGCCACTTAACCAACAATAACCAAACAGAACCCCAACCTAGACCTCCTAGGCTATTATTTATACTATTTTACAAGCTTATAGCCATTATAATACTTATCAAAAACCTTAAACTTAATATGGTTAGTCTTTTTGGCCTCATCACCATGTAGGTTTTCCTCTTGCATGTTGTTTTTCCTTCTTCTTTTCTTGTATGTTGCTTTCTTTCCAGTTGTTGCACTTGCTCCAAAATTAGGTCTTCCTTTCCAAAAATAGGTCTTTCCTCAAAATAGGCCTGCGCCCAACAATTGTGCATCTACCAATTCCTTCTCTTCTATCACACACCCATGATTTCTCCCCTATATTAAAAACAAATGGACACTACATAACACTAGTCTATACTAACCCATCTAATCCACATTCTTTTGATGCAACTCGAAAGTCATTGTTGGTACCCAAGGTTTTGGGTTAGTTTTGTGTGAACCAAAAATCATCACTGCACGTGAATATACATTGTTCCGAACAAGGAATATCATCAGTTTCACCATCCAAAGGAACAACGTTCTCACATCAACCAAGTTTTTTACTACATGCAAAGGATCTAGAAGATACCACATGCAGACCAAATCATAGAATATCTTTATAATCTTCCTGAATGATGAAAATGAACAACCTGAAGGATCGTGGGAAAGATTATGGATGAGATAAAAAGTTATCTAGGATTACCACACTCCAAGGAAGATACATGGGATTCATGTAGAAAAAAGGAGTGTGTGGATATGGAAATCACTGAAAAGAGTGGAGCAAATAAGAAAGTGAAAAAGAGCCAAAGAAAAAGGTTAAGAAATAAGAGATTCCAATTGGGAGTCAAATTATGTCTGAGTTATGAAGAGAGTTTGTAATAGAGTCATATGTGTGTGGAAAATTAGAGGAGAGTGCATAACGAAGTGGAATGTAATGACCGTTGAATGAAGTAGAGTGTCTAAGCACAGTTCTATGTGGTATGAGTCTATCTTAGTATGCATTTTGAAGGTTAATGAATATAATATAAAGTCTTGTTTCTCTCTGCAATTTTATATGTGTATGCTAAGTTGAATGTATATATGTGTTAATGGTTAATGTTTGTTAGTTAGTATGGTATTATGCATGAATGAATGTATGAAATCCTGAGAGTTTTCCTTGGATGCATTATCCCTTCACATCTGACACAAGACCAAATGGTCTCTGTGATTCTCATGGTGCCTCGGGTCATACATTCTTTGGTCCTTGATTGAATATTGAATATGTCAACGCCTTGGGGTTTTGTTGGTAAAATATTAATGAACCATGGACTTCAAACCCCTAGTGATAGGAGAGACGTGCACCAACAAATGGTTCCAATTATCTGGACCTGAAGGTTTTGTATTACATGATGAAGGGGGGAAATGAGGTGGAATATGAATCAATAGAAGATACAATATTGGTTATCTTTGAAGGAAGATGGTTTTGCATGATGAGAGACCAAGGTTCTGATAACCAATGTTGAATGCTGGAAATAGAGGTATATCTATACATATTTGCATGGAATTTTCTTTGTTGAGTGTCTTTGTTTTTTGTATGAATGACTAAATAGGCAGACAACTATTAATATTTCTCTGAGAGTCCAAGAACCACTAGTATGGGACTAGAATATAGTCAATATACTAAATTTTTTTGATAATAAGAGGTCTCGATCAATCAAATTCTAGTTCATCCATGTAAAGGAAGGGTACATTATTGAGTTCACCATTGAATACATTGACTGTTTTAGCAAGGCTGAGATAAATTTTGTTGAAGGCCCTTCGAAGATATTGTTGGATGAAATTCCCTTGTGGATCAAGATGTTGTTCATAGAAAGGGATTGAGGAAAATGGAGCCTGATAGGATGGTCGAGTAGATCCCCTCATGTAGAGAGGGGGGATGTAAATAAGGGGGAAAGAGAGAGAGAAGATAGATCCATTCGAGAGGATCCAAAATATGTTGAGATGAGGTTAGGAGAGGATGGACACGAAAGATAAAAGGAGAGAAAGAACTGAGAGATACACAAGAAGAGTTGATCCAAGGAGGAAATGCTAATAGAGAAGTGAAAAGAAGATAGCAAGGGGTGAAGTATGAGGTGTCATACCTAGAATGAAGAGGACAGAGACTGCACCAAGAGGATGTGTGGGATAGAGTGTTGTTCTATAGAGTATCAAAAAAGGAGATAGGTCATCGAAGAGGCATGGAATTAGGTGTAGATAATCAATTGAGGATACTCGAATTAGTGGTAGGGTCAAACAAGACAAAGTTATATCCCCTTTGTTGTTGAGAGATACAGTGACACTAGAGGAAGATGAGGTGCGACATAGAGGCGTTGACGTATGAGAAGATGGTGAAGAACCCCTCCAAGAAGTGGAAGGGGCTTTAGCCATTATGAATGGGATTTCGTGGCTACAGGTAGGAAGATCTTTGGGATCCCTCACTAGATGACAATAGAAGATGAAGGAACCCTCTCTTTGAACCACCCCCCTTAGCATTTGTAAAAAATAATAAATAACAATAGACAATGTATAAATAGGAGTAGAAGAAGACATAGTAGAAGAAATAAGAAGAGAAGGGACAAGTGAAGAAGAGGTCAAAGTCAGAAATACTTCACAAGGAAGAGTTTTGGTAGCAATATCTAGATCCCAAATAGCTAACAACCAACCAGGAAAAAAAAAAAATCATTCCAGTATGGTGAATCAAGATACAACTCTAAGGATACTTGTGTTTTTCAGTGAGGCAAAAAATTCATAATTACATTTATAATAACAACATTGTCGAAGGAACTCGCAAACCTGATAAGGTGAAGACGATGTAGAAAAACATTAGTTTGCGTTTGAAGCTATATGGTCTATGAAGAGGATAATAGAGGAAGCCTTAGAGATAACACAATTGGAGACCACCTTTAGAGATAGATCTATGATGTGGTACATACAATACAAGGAAACTGCATGAATAGGATAGACTAGGTCCCTGACAGAGATAAAGAGACATATTCTTAGGGAGTTTCAGAATCGTAACTTAGAATCACAATGTATCACTTATATTAAAGAGATCAAGAAACGGGATGGAGAAACCATATGGGACTATGACCAATGGTTCAATATGTTGTTGGATAGACTGCCATTTTAGATCCAAGACGTTCAACACAGGGAGTGGTTTATTTCAAGAATAGTACCCCATATATGAGTCCCTCTAACCCAATAGAATGTGACTACTTAGGTGAAGGTCGTGGAGATTGCAATGAACCTAGAAGCTACACCAGGAGGTGGTGAGACATCATCAGGGTTGGCATAGGTGTAGTCCCAACTTGCAAATCTTACAATGCAGTTATAAGATATGGTGAAGGATAAAGTGGTGTGAAAGCATATGTGGTGTACTATATGGGACTATGACCAATGGTTCAATATGTTGTTGGATAGACTGCCATTTTAGATCCAAGACGTTCAACACAGGGAGTGGTTTATTTCAAGAATAGTACCCCATATATGAGTCCCTCTAACCCAATAGAATGTGACTACTTAGGTGAAGGTCGTGGAGATTGCAATGAACCTAGAAGCTACACCAGGAGGTGGTGAGACATCATCAGGGTTGGCATAGGTGTAGTCCCAACTTGCAAATCTTACAATGCAGTTATAAGATATGGTGAAGGATAAAGTGGTGTGAAAGCATATGTGGTGTACTACGTGTCGGTCAGAAGGTCATCATAGGGATGAATTTCCTATGATGAGGAATTACCTAGCGATGGATTTTCCAAAACCATTCCCAACTGGACCTCAGACCGAGTGGTGTGATATTTGTAAGCAATCGGTACATATACCTACCTTGTGCCCAACACTATAAAAGTATCAAAAGACTATGCATACCTCATTTTGTGAGTTCTGTAAATCCATGGGGCACGATATGAACAATTTTCAATCATTGCAATTAATGCAGGACCACATTGTTGTTGCCTTCTAGATCTAGGAAGAACAAAAAGGTGGTGACCGTGGAGGCGCAAATAGAGGAGTATATCAAGGAGGCTCGAGAGGAGGATATGGATGAGGAAGAGGAAGAGGATATGGTGGAGGTGGAGGAATACCACCCACTTGTTTTGATTGTGGAGAAGTGGGCCACATTTGAAGATTTTGTACCAAACCGCGTGCTCTCTATGGGTATTGTTATAGTACTGAGCAAGCCACTGAATATTTTCCAGATCTATTGAAAAAGTGGGAAGGGAATAAGGCACACTGCAACATGGTGATAAAAGATCCATGTGGACATTAGAAGCCAAAGGAAGAAGTTGATGTCGGGGTGGTAATCCAAGGATGAATTTGAACTAGAATGGGCTTAGAGCGTGGAGAAATATCGGGTCAAAACAGGGAAGGAAATATTAGAAAAGAGATTCAAGCCCCTCCTAAATTTGATGTTGTGCAACATAAGAAATTTATGCGTGAAGTACAAAAGGCTGTAGAGGAGGATATAGCATGAAACGAACTATATCGTGTGATGCAAATAACGTTGGAGGAATCCCGGGTGTGTGAATAGGTACAATGCACAACTAAAATATCATTGGAGGATGTCTATGCTTGTGAAGAGTTATACCACACAATGTATAGATTGTTGGAGTAAGCTCATGTGCGCAAAGAGATATAATGCATGAAAAAAAAATGTTGGACTATGATTATTGTTAGACCAAAACCCGCAAGCATTAGTCTCTGCCACAATCGTTGAAGTTAAGATCCATGAGAAGGGGTTAACCCATGTCGCAAAACTCATGGGAAGCATTGAACCCAATGTCCAACAATATCCTCCCTAGTACATGTCAGGCGATTTTCAAACTCAAGACCTATGGCTCTGATACCATTTGTTGTACTATGATTGTCATTAGACCAAAACCCATAGGAATTATTCTCTGCCACAATCGTCAGAGTTAGGATCCACAAGAGGGGGTTAACCCATGCCGCCAAAATCGTGGGAAGCGTTGAACCCAATGTCCAAAAAAAGGTTCTTGGAAGAATCTCGTAGATAAAAATATGTGCAATGAGCTCACGAACAAGAAATTTATGAGTGTGTGCATGAAGAGCTATGGTTCACGATGCAAGAAGAAACCCAATGCAACACTAGTCTCCAGGTGCAAGCAAAGGATCAAGTAAGTAACCTTTTGTGTTATTGTTTGAAAATTTTAAGTGATCTTGATGTTGCAAATAAGTTGGCACACATGTTGAAAATATGTATGGGAGAAGAAGAAACGACTATATTTATATCTACCCCACTACCAGAAAGGGATGTGCTTCAAGTGAGAAGACAAAAGTGCATTGGAAGGTAATTCAAGAGGACATATGAACTTGGAAGATATGAGATGGATGGTGTCATGTTGGATTTGAGATCCGATGTGAACATCCTACCAAATAAATCATGGGAATTGATGGGAAAGATAATCTTGGTGTGGTCCCCCATTAAAATCAGGCTGAAAAATCAATACTGAATTTATCCTATCGATTAGTTGGATCATGGTGAACATTGAAGGGGTAAAGTCTAAGACATATTTTGAGGTGATTGAGATCATGTATGAATCAGATCCCTACTCCATGCTACTTGGAATTGACTAGGAATTTGATAATAATCCAGTCCTAAATATGAAGAAATGGAAAATGTAATTTGAAACAAATGCTTTGCACATTATTATGTCATCAAATCCAAATGAAGGGAATATGTACAATGATCCCATGAATGAGGATGCACATACCTCCATCATTGATAACATCTATCAGTTTACATGGAATGGAGAGGATTATATAAATCCCCCAAAAATGGTGAGTTGAGTTGGAGAAGTGTGTGCATATGACACAGGCTCAGATGATTGTATGGAGAGATGGTAGAAGAGGCTATATGAAGTTTCCACTAGGAGGTGCACATGAATTACTACCTCGGTGCGCGGGGTTGGAATATGTACTTATACTCTCTATTGGTTTGATGGAATGGAATCTATAGACACATTACTTAACCAAATGTAGAAAATTCCCTTCACCCACCAAATACAATCCATTGACATAGTGATGGAAGGAATACATGCGCAATGGTGGATGGCGCATTGTGAACATCTTTGCAAATGGGAAGAAGTAGTGGATTCAATCAAGGAAAGGTTCAAGCTGAGGGTTGATCTCAAAAAATAGATGTCTTCATTTGAAAGGTCCTGCATAGCTAAGTAGAGTTTGAATACATGAAATATCCATCTGATATCCAAACACGCAACACAAACAAGTAGTCCCATCCATCAAGTGATTTTGACTATAGTTGTGCTAGTGGACGAGTGACACGAGACAAAATTTGAACCTAACCTAGGGTTGGGTAGTAAACAAATTCCCCCAATCCCAACCACAACTACTAATGACCCTCCATGGTAGGGGCTAAGAAACCAGATTTGAGTAAATAAGCATCATGGCCCATCAGGGGCAGATGTGACAACATGACATCTTTGGTGCAAAAGTAGGGGTGCAAAGTAACCATGCACGATGCCCCCGAATAATATTACTTCATGCATGAGTAGATTAGTCAAAATTACAATAAATAATAGATGTAGACAACTCAACATAATAAGGGTAGATACAACATACAATACCCCCACTAAGATTTTGCACATTTTGGGCATAATTAAGGTTTAAATGCCACAGCCTAATTTGGGGATTTTACACGATTTGGAAATAATTGAAGTTTAAATTCCATATGAGGTGAAAAGGACACAAAAAAAGTTTTCAACAACCATTTGACAGGTCCAGGAAACTACGACAGAAGGAAAGTGGTTTTCTACCATGAGTCTGACGATGGTGACATGGCGGTAAAAAATAACAATTATGGTAAGATGGCCTCATAGTGCATGATATTTATATGGGGGCATGTCAAAAATAAAAAAACATTATGACTACTTGACAGCTCGTATCATCAAGGGCATATCACCTTGCATATATTTAACATCACATACACAATTTACTTTGTTAACATTTTCGCCTAGCCAAGTGAAGATAGGTCCAAAGCTAATGAAATAAGTTCCAAGCTACCATTCAAGCAAGTTCAATAGTGTAATCCATTATCGAATTTGTCCGATCTAACAGTCCAGGTCAAAAGCGTGATACAGTTCTAGACTAGAAAGGCCTCCCCCAATAAACCACATACAAGAAAAAAGGTCAAAGACACTAAGGAGAAGTCAATACTAGAGCCTATAATTTTGTCCAATGTAAGTATTAAAGTCCCTAAGCTAGGAAACGTTCTGATGATGTGGTGTATTGATCACAATATCCACAATCTGACCCAGTTTCCTGAATTGCAATTTGATAAATATGCACATATAGTTAAGTGTCTTGATGGTATGAAGAAGATACTCTTTTAGAAATGGGAAAATACCCTTCTATATTCTAGTGTCCTAACTCTAGTCAACTACCCGCATTTCAGCTAGAGCCCGATAGTGCAAGCCTTTGTGTGCTTCTTTCTTAGTCGTCTACATGGAGGGTATCTATGACTTGACCAACCATACCAAGTGGACAATAATACCATGTATCGAGTATCATGATTTCCAACAATGGGAAATGACCCAGCCAACACCATTAAGGACAAAGACGCAACCCAAGAATAAATTTACACCAAATTTGGGATGTGCAGAGGGACTCCTGGGGTCATGATTCCAAAGATTAATAACATGGAAATCATATTCACGATGAAATATCTTGATTGCAATATGATCTAGATATTCCATAAATACAAATGTCCCACTAGAGTTGTCGTCGCCACTGAGAGATGTGCAACAGGGGTCCAGATGGCTTAGACTTGATATCTGCTAAATTTTTTTATTGAGTACTATTTAGAGGCCTAGAACTTGGGAAAAGAGTTTCACTACATATAGGTTATTTTATTGCTTGGAATGATTATATGGAGGCCCCCCTTAGGCCACAAGGAAGATGAAGCTAGTGTTCCACTATTCGTCACACCGGGATTTCTTGTGCTCCATTATACCAAAGAAGATGCAGTATAGGCCGAGCATAATAAGGCCTTTTAGAAATGGTTCACGTGGCGGATACAAGTGGTTAACACGATGGTGCACATTCCAAAGAGTCTTATGAAAAGGTATAAAGACTATCTTGAATATGAGTGTGATTTCCATACCGTTTTCATTTACCCCAACACAGACAAGAAAAAATCCACTACCATGCTCCCTTTTTTCATCACAGAGGAAGAAATCCAATTGGGTGTCACAAAATGGCACGAGGACTATCAACCTCCTTTTGAATACGAGCAAGAATGAATCGAGACATGAACAAAGAAACACCAAGAGAGGAAAAGGGACGAATAAGCGTCCCTAAATAAAGAACAAACCTCAAGATCTAAGTCGTAGAAGGTCAACACCTTCAAAGGAAAAGATAAATAGATCCCAAAAAAAATGAGGAGGAATTTGAGGAGGATGAAGACATGGTCTGCAAGTGGAAACGACCCTCAGATATGGAAGGGCCTGCCAAAATCAATTTAGATCTCAACACGAAGGAATAATGTACACCCTTTCCCCCAATAGAAAATACTCACATTGAGGAAGAAGTCCTTGCACCATCCACGTAGCATAACATCTTGCTTGGTCAAGTTCCCGAAAAGTGTCGACAAATGATCACAAGCAAAAGAATGGATACAGGTACCCCAATCATATAGATAGGGTAGATGGTTACCACCATTTCCAAGTTGTTCAAGGAGCTTAGAGGGAAACTCACAACATAGCAGCTATTCCAAAAAGACATTACAAGAAAATTTGATACCCTATGTCAACAATTGGCCATTGCATCACAATTGGGTTCTCCCCTTCAAGAGAAACAAATCCTAAAATTTGGTGTCACTATCTAGAGAAGAGTTTTGTGGGTAATTTCGTTTTCCATTGTCCCTGGTGACTTGATCAATACCGAACTTGACCTCGTGCAGGTACCTACAAAGGACCTGCATAATTTTATGACTGCAATAATCACAAAGATTGGAGATCGGCACTGAGCCCTAAATTCAGTCACATGATCAACTGCAACAACAACATGGGAAATACGTTGTAAGGATACTCAAATGAAGCATCGATAGGAAATGCAAGTGAGACAAGAAGTAGAGGTTGTGTGTTAGGATCTTAAATCACTTCATCTTGTGGAGTTCATTGTGCACATTGAAAGGAAAACAAAACATGAAACATTACTCACAGTTCATAAAGAAATTCTCATCTCAGTAGTTGAGGCTTATTCACATGTACCCTACCTAGGGGCTGAGAAACCAGACATTGATCCACCTTAGAAAATTCACACAGGCAAGGAGAACATCTAGGTATTGTAGACAAAAAATATCAAGCTTCATGAGAAGCTCAAACGTTCCACCCTAGACAACCCAGAGTTACAACAGAAAATAGCAGTCGCCAAGAAGAATTGTCCAAAGGGAAGGAACTAATTTTTGACTTTGACGGTCTAGTTTAGTACAATTTCACTCTCTGGAACCACCTCCACAATGCTCCATAGGTCTAGGCCATTGATGACCAAATTCTAACAACTCAGGCTGAAGTCGTGCAACAACAAAAATAAATATCCTCCTTACCCCTAGGTGAACATCCAATGGAGATGACATCCATTTCCAGTAAACTCCATCATATCACCACATCCCATGCCGAACAAAAAACCATTTTTGGCATTGCATTATAAGTGGCAGGTAAAGAAGAGAGACAGTATACTCAGCTAGCAGCAACACACACATCGATGACCCCTATGATAGCCCAAATGGAACTGATTAATATTCAGTCTTCAAACGTTACAGTGGATGATACAAAAGAAATTTCCAATCTCACAGAGAGACTACATGAGACATTTAACCAGGTTAAATAGGAATTTCAACCATTTCTCCATGAAGTCATGGTAGTTGTCATGTCCACCTCCTCTCTCAAGCAGTGAACACCATCGTTGACTCGAGGACAAGTCAATTAACAATTTTGGTGGCCTGTTGGAACCCAAGGTTTTGGGTTAGTTGTGTGCACACCACAAATCAACATTGCACTCATAGATACACTGTGTGACGCAAGGAGGATCAACAATTGCACTAGCCAAAGGAATAATATGTGAACATTAACCAAGTTTTGTACTACGAGTGAAAAATATAGAAGATACCACATGAAGACCAAATCAAAGAATATATTCATGAATATTCTTGAATGATGAACAAGAATAGCTTGAAGGATCGTGGGGAATATTATGGATGAGATGGAAATTTAGTTAGGATTTCCATGCTCCGAGGAGGATACATGGGATTCATGTGGGCAGAAGAAGCATGTGGATATGTAAATCACCGAAGAAATTGGAGTAGAGAAGAAAGCGATAGGGAGCTGGAGAAAAAGATGCATAAAGAAGAGAGTTCAGTTGGGAGTTGAATTATGTATGAGTTCTATATCAGTTTTGGATGAGTCTTGTATGAGTAATGAAGAGAGTCTGTAATAGAATCACATGTGTGTGGAAAATGACAGAAGATCGCATAGCGTAGTGGAATGTAGTTAATGTTAAATGAAGCAGAGCACATAAGCCAAGTTCTATGTGATATGAATCTGTCTCTATATGCATTTTCAAGGTTAATGAATATAATACAAAGTCTTGTTTCTCTCTCCAGTTCAATATGTGTATGTTGAGTTGAATGTATATATGTGTTAATGGTTAGTGTTTATTACTCAATATGGTATTATGCATTAATGAATGTATGAAATCTTGAGAGTTTTCCTTGTATGCATTATTCCTTCACATCCAACACAAGACCAAATGGTCTTTGTGATTCTCATGGCGTCTCAAGTGAGACCTTATTCAGTCCTCTATTAAAGATTGAATATGACGACACCTTGGGGTTTTGTTGGTCAAATATTATTGAACCTTGGGTCTTCAAACTCCTAGTTATAGGAGAGACATGAACCAACAATTGCAACCATTCTTTTGTTGCATTTGGATGGTTTATTTTGCTACAAATAGAGACTTTATTTTGTTGCAACTTGAGAATCACAACCTATATGATGCATTCTTTACTAGTTATGTATTCTCAACCTCTTTAAGCTACTTCATCACAACATCAATCTTCGAGTTATGCCACACAATCTTGAAACCAATGGTTAGCTCATAAACCAAGGAAACATCCACATATGAAAACACTTCACATCTATGGGATGTAGACACACTTCTTTGATCAATCACAAAATCTCTACTCTCGAATTCATATTCAAAAAAAAAAACTCATCCTACACTGAGCTCTCACGGTACTGTAATTACAACACTATCTCCACAACAATACTTTGTTGCAATGCAAATACATAGTGCATTAAATTATTTAGTCACACCCAACTACAAAGAACCATAATTCCATCACATGGTCTCTCCTAGACCTGCATCCATATGCAAATGATCACAAATATGATCACAAATCCAAGCACAGTTTTCTACAAACTTGTTCCCACCTGCACCACAGTATCACAACATAACTATTCTCCAAGGGGATTTAATCATTCAAGAAATAGAATTAAATTTCATCCATTCATGCCAATAAAAAAATAATATAAAATCATAAAAGATTCGTCCATACACACGCACAAGGGTTGAATATGAAAAACCCTAATTATTTTATTCATTTTCATACAAAATAAGATAGACGAGATCTATGGTCTCATGTGAGCTTACAAATTTTGTTGGGTTGTCAGACGAGAGGCCATGGCAACCTCAACCATTCCTCTCTCCCTTCCTCATGCCTTATTTCTTCATCTTTCAATCTCTCCCTTTCCAACTACTTGACAGTTTGTTCATTTACTTTCATAAATTGTTCTCCTTTAGCTTAGAAACATACTCCTTGTGCCCTTTCATTTTCTAGCTTCCTATTCATCCTCTTCATAGGGACTCTTCTCTTGTGGCGTGACCTTCCATCTTCCACTCAATAGTGCACTCCTTCCTCAACACATCTTGGATGATTTTCCTCATGATCCTTGTTGTTTTCTCCCATTCTTGGTTCCGTATATTTACATGACGAAGTTTTGTAGCCGAGGGTGATTCCACCTAAGCTGTAATTCCCACCACTGCTTATGTAGAAACACATTATTTCTCAGCATGAATCCATGCATCCATCCTATAGTAGTGCTCCCATCTACTCCACTTCCACTATCTGCAATATTATTACTATTCACATAAATCTTGTCACTGTATGCATCCTCTCACATTCTACAACCATTCATAACTTATAGCAACCAATCATTATCGTAGCGACACTATCACATTCTGCAGTCACCTTCAGCAGGTCATCCCATCCGAGAACGATTTTGATTTCAATGCTCTTGCATCATACCTCAAAGATAACCTTGACTTAATATTATATTATGTGGGGCGTAACTTGAAAGTGTTAGGTTAATGTTGTAATTCTATGGTAAGATTGACAAGTGCGTGAAGCACAAGAGCATACGCATAGGACAATTATTTTTTCTTATTAAAGATATACTCATTGATGGACAGTGATTAGGTCACACATTTAGAGTTTTGAGTAAAATGCAACACCATGAAAATGAGAATGGGGATATGGAACGTTTGAAAGGAAATCAACATAGCTATATTGGAAAGAGGAGGATCACAACTTGATGTTGAGGTTCTCCATAAAAAATTTAAACCATTTTTTAATAAAGACAATGCTAATTAAGTTAAAATATTTTGTGATATATATAGAGAGAGAGATTATTATATTTATTATATTAGTTTAAGTGTAAATATTAGTTTTATAAATTAGAATAATAAAACTAGTCGTTTATTTAAAAAATATTTTATTATCAATCATAAATAAAATATTTTAATATCTACTTTAAGTAAAATATTTTTGCATTATTCATCTATCTATCTATCTATCTATATAACATAATTAAAATGTTAATTGATGCAGGAGCATCGACAACTCATCAAGCGAGCCAGCGCGAAAGCAGAAAAGGCAACTGGACAGCGCCAACAATTTTTTTTTTGAAACACCTTGATATTGTTGCGCCAAACATTAATGTGTGAATTTAATGAAGCGCACTTTGTATATTGTAATGGACCTTGAGCGGATAGCTCACGTCCTTAGGTAGATGAGGAATTTAATATAGTTAATGTAAAGTAGATAGGAATTTAAATTCTAGATTTGATAGCTTTAGAGCCCAAGAGGGAAACGGGATATAGACACCCTCATTGTACATAGTAAATAATTTTGGATTATGGAAGCAAGAAGAGAAGAGAAAGCAGAGAATTGTATGAAGAACACTCATGTATAGATATTGAATTAATAGAAGAAGACTTTGATTCAAATCTCATGGTTGTGTGTTGTTTCTCTGTTTATTGATGCTTTGCTTATGAATGTTGCTTCCTGTCATACATTTGCTTTTATATGCTGTGTATGTGATTTCATGGCTAAATAGAAGTCTGAGAGGTTGAGTGAATGAGTTTCAATTGTTTCTCTAATTGAACCAGAGAATTCCTGCCAAGAGTGCAGTTGAATTTGTCCGCAAGGAGTGCGTGACTGCAGGGTTCAATCGGAGGAAGATTTTGTTCTCATTCATCTCAGAAGTGCAGATTTGGCACCAGAGCCATGCAAGACGTGCGAAGGCTAGACGAAGTCTTAGAGTTGCGATTTTGAGCAAAGGGAATTAAGACTGCTGCTGCAGGTCAGTGCACAGAGTCGAAGAACATCAACACTTAGCAGGCGTTGAGGGTTTTCCACAAGGAGTGCGCGCAAGAAAGTTCTCATAAGGACTGGTGAAGTCGAGAACAAGCTCAGGAGGAATAAACCTACAAGTTCACTAAAGGATAAGTACAGGCGTTGTTGTGGAAAGATTGAGAGAAGCACCACAGGTTGGAAAGTGGGTGAATAAGTCTTCACGGAGGAAGCGTTTGATTCATCTCACAGTAAATATCAAAGGAAGGACGGACGGTTGAAATATCCTAGAGAGATTCCACGAAAATTCGAGGACTGTTAGATCTTGAAAAGGTGCAAGGAGTTTACGACGCGAACATTCATAGGTTCGAAGCTTAGGAGGAAGTAGAGCCGTTGATCTAGAGTCACAGGGACTGTCTGATCCACACGTGACATCAGATATCGGTGATTCGCGAGGGGAAGTCCCAAGTTTGTGCAACAAGTATTGCGATATCGCGAGGAGAAATATCCCGATAGGCTCGGAACCGTCGATCGTGTGAGACGCATGTCAGGAGATCCCGAGGAGTCGGGGATCGGAGAATCGGGGTTTGCAAGAGCAGAGGAAACTTGCAGTTTGAAGTCACAAAACGCGATATCCCGACGGAGGGGTCATGTGGGCCACAGTTAGAGCCAGTGCAAGACATGTGGCATGCGTTATCAGGGATCGGGAAAAGGTAACTCCCAAACCCTTTGACATTAGGATTTGCGATCCCGTGAATCCCGAACTTCCGATCGAAGAGCAGAAGGTGGAGAAGTCAAATCCACATGTGTATCGGGGAATCAGCCCATCGGGGTTCGGATTTTGGAAATTCGTATTGTTGACATTGAGAGTAGCGATTTCCTGATAGGGGAAGCTCCGATGAAAGGGATGAAAGTTAGTGATTGACCCGTATCGGGGTTCGGGGAGTTGTGAGACATAAGGCACATGACTATAGAGCTCGCGATATTGTGAATTCCGATTTCCCTACCGTTGAGGGAGATCTTTGAATAGTTGTTGTGGGTATTGGAAAGTCCCGATAAGGGGTTTTGAAGAACATTTTGGTTCTTCAGGCCGGCGAGGAGAAGATCCTGCGGGAGCGATCGTACTCTGAGGAGTGCGGTTGGCATCAAGTGGTATCATAGTGGTTTTTATTTGCTTTTTGTAACAGAGAAGGGAAAATATACCATGCCACCGAGGAAAGAAAGAAAGTCACCTGACCCAGAAGATAGGGAGGTGAGAAGAAGAGGTAGGCCGGCAGGAAATCCAGAAATGGAGAGACAAATGTGAGATCTTTGAGCAAGACTTGAAGAGATGGAAACAATGCAAAGACGCACAGTTGGTGCAGGGGATCTAAGTGATTCTGAGGATGAAGTCGAGGCTCAACGCGAGGAAGAAGTTGTAGCCGAAGATGCAGCCAACGAGCGATTGATTAAATCTATCGCCTGGATGAGTTCAAAGACAAAAATGGACATTCCATCTTATGAAGGAAGTCTGGATGCAGAGGAGCTACTGGATTGGATCCGAGCTCTTGACACCTACTTCGACTATGAGGATATCGAAGAGGATAAAAAGGTTAGGCATGCTGTCAAGAAGTTGAAGAGACATGCAACATTATGGTGGGACGAGATTCAAGCAGACAGGCGCTACAAGGGGAAGCAAAAGATTAAAAGTTGGGATCGAATGATTGTGAAGATGAAGGCAAAGTTCATCCTAAGAGACTATCAAATTAATCTATTCAGGAGGATGTAGAACCTGAGACAGAAACTGATGACCGTGAAAGAATACACCGAGGAATTCTATCGACTGAACATCAAAGCAGGCCATCGGGAGAGCGATGATGAGAAGGCTGCCCGATATCTGAATGGTCTGAGATATGACATTCATGATGAATTAAGCATGGTTACCATCAGGACGGTGGAGGATTCTTATCAGAAGGCTCTGAAAGCCAAGGAGAAGCTGAGCCGTAAGCAAGGTCAGCGAGGGCAAGGCAGAAGTCATCCTAGAGGCAAGGCAGTTACCCAGGATAAATACCAAAAGCCCAAGGAGGAGTGGAAGAAACCTCAGGGTAAGGTAGAAAGAGGTGGAACCTCACAGCGAGGACAGCCATATGCTGAGCAGAGGGGACAACATAATGAGTAGATAGGAGATTATGCTGATGCAAACACATTTCCTCGTACCAGAGGTAGAGGAAGAGGCCGAGGTGGAGTCATCACGTGCTTCACGTGTGGAAAGAATGGACACAAGGCATTTGACTGTCTAGATAGGAAGAAGGACAGAGGAGAAGCTCACATCGTTGAAGTGCAGAGGCATGATGCTGAGGATGAAGACACCAAAGGTGGAAGATCTCTTGGAATGCATAAAGTCCTTTTGACACCCGAGAAGGAGGTGGAGGACACAGCTCAGAGAAGCAGACTGTTCAAAACAGCTTGCAAAACCAAGGACTGGAAATGCAAGGTTATTGTTGATAGTGGTAGTACAGACAATCTCGTTTCAACCGAGATGGTAGAGAAGTTGGAGCTGGAGACAACTGATCACCCGAGTCCATACAAAGTCTCGTGGCTACAGAAAGGACATTAGGTAAGTGTTACTAAACAATGCCTGGTTGAATTTAAAATTGGAGGATATAATGATAAGGTCTTGTGTGATGTCATTCCCATGGATGTATGTCATTTATTGCTGGGTAGACCATGGCAGTATGACCGAAACATGATTCATGATGGAAGGATGAACACTATACTTTGGAGAAGGATGGGAGGACACACAGGTTGCTTCCGATAAAGGACAAGGAGGTGAAACCGAAAGTAAGAAACACAATACTTCTCATAAGTGGGAAGGAACTTCTTACAGAGATGGAGAAGAAGGAAGATCCACAATTCTTTGTGGTCAGAAAACCGAGGATTATTCTGACTAGCACAAGAGTGGATGACTTACCAGATGAGATTCAGGAACTGCTGGAAGAGTTCGTTGACATCATAGTGGATGAATTACCTCATTCGTTGCCATCGATGAGGAGTTTGAGCCATCACATTGATCTCATACCAGGAGCTAGTTTGTCGAACAAATCTGCATACAAATTGACGCCGTAGGAGAACAAGGAGGTTAAGAACCAGGTCCAGGATTTGTTGGAGAAAGGATTAGTCAGAGAAATCCTGAGTCCATGTGTCGTTCCAACAGTACTTAGTCCAAAGAAAGATGGAGGCTGGAGAATGTGTACCGACTCAAGAGCGATCAACAAAATTACCATCAGGTATAGGTTTCCACTGCCGAGAATGGATGATCTGATGGATTGCTTGAGCAGAGAAAATTATTTTTCAAAGATCGATCTGAAGAGCGGATATCACCAGATTCACATGAGGGAAGGTGATCAGTGGAAGACAACATTCAATACAAACGAGGGTTTGTATGAATGGCTAGTCATGCCGTTTGGTTTGACAAATGCACCAAGAACATTCATGAGGCTGATGAATGAAGTCCTGAGGGAATTTATCGAAAAGTTTATCGTCGTATATCTGGATGATATACTGATTTTCAGTAAGACAAAGGCTGAACACTTGAGACATTTGGCCATTGTAATGAGGAAACTACAACAGGAGAAGCTGTTGATCAATATGAAGAAGTCCTCATTTATGAAGACAAAACTCATTTACTTGGGTTTTGTCATATCGGCAAATGAATTAAAAATGGATCCAAGCAAAGTAGAAGTGATCAAGAATTGGCCATCACCAAGAAATGTTTTTGAGGTGAGAAGTTTTCATGGTTTGGTTAGTTTCTACCGAAAGTTCATTAGGAATTTTAGTGGAATTAGCGCAGCAATGATGGACACAGTAAAGAAGTGGCATAAGTCTTTTCATTGGACAACAGAGGCTGAGAAGAGCTTCAATCTGTTGAAGCAGAAGATAACGGAACAACCAGTGTTGGTGTTGCCAGATTTTATGAAGACATTTCAGGTGAAATGTGATGCAAGTGGCTATGCCATAGGAGCGGTCTTGAGTCAGGAAGATAGGCCAGTTACCTATTTTAGCGAGAAGATGGATGAAGCAAAGTTGAAATACTCCACATATGATAAAGAGTTGTATGCTACCATATAGGCATTGAAGAAGTGGAGGCATTACTTGATCCCAAAAGATTTTGTATTGTACAAGGATAATCATGCATTGTAGTTTGTGAGTCAACAGGAAAAGTTGAATCAAAAGCATGCAAAATGGGTAGAGTATATGCAGAATTTGACGTTTGTAATTAAACACATTTCAGGTACTGCTAACAAAGTGGCTGATGCTTTGAGCAGGAAGTGCTTGTTGTTGCAGGAGTTCCGAGTCAAAACCTTGGGTTTTGAAAATCTTAAAGACATTTATGTAGGAGATACAAATTTTGCAGAGGCATATGAGGCAGCTCAGAACCCGGTTCTCAGGGACAGAAGCCCGTGGATAGATTATATGATCCAGGAGGGATTGTTGTTCAGAAGCAGTCAACTATGTATTCCGAATTTCTCCATGAGGGAGAACCTGTTGAAAGAGAAGCACAGTGGTGGATTGGTAGGACACTTTGGGCATGACAAAACATTCGCGAAGTTGAGCGAGTCATATTTTTGGCCAGGCATGCGGGCAGATGTCAAGAGGTTTGTTGACAGGTGTCGAATTTGTCAGCATTTGAAGGGAAGGAAACAAAATGCAGGTCTTTACCATCCATTGCCCATACCAGAGAGGCCATGGGAGGCAATTAGCATGGATTTTATATTGGGATTGCCAAGGATGCAGAGAGGTGTTGATTCCATCTTTGTGGTCGTGGACAGGTTTTCAAAGATGGTACATTTCATTCCGTGTCAGAAGACCAGCGATGCGACTCACATCACGAAATTGGTTTTCAAAGAGGTCATTCGACTTCATGGATTGCCAAAAAGCATAGTTTCAGACAGGGACACAAAATTCATAGGGCATTTCTGGAGGACCTTATGGAAGAAGCTAGGAACTAATTTGGTGTTTAGTTCTGCTTATCATCCACAGACAGATGGGCAGACAGAGGTGGTAAACAGGAGTTTGGGAGACTTACTGAGGAGCTTGGTGACAGAGCACCATACCAGCTGGGACAACATATTGCCACAGGCAGAGTTCGCATACAACGATTCAGTGAATCGGAGTACAGGAAAAATCCCATTTTAGATTGTATATGGGACGCAACCAAGGGGAGTTTCTGAACTGAGGGATTCAGAATAGATTGTGACTAGCAGCTCTAGTGCATAAGAGTTCGTTTAAGTGATGATGGATCTTCACGACAGGGTGAAGCAGCGATTGATAGATTCAAATCAAGAGTACAAGCGCAGAGCAGATCAACACAAGAGACAACTTCAGTTTGAAGTTGGTGATCTAGCTCTGACACATTTGAGGAAGGAAAGGTTCCCAAGAGGAACATACAACAAGTTGAAAATGAAGAAAATCGGGCCATGTAAGGTCTTGAAGAAATTCAAAGAGAATGCGTATGAAATTGGGTTGCCGGATGACATTGGAATATCTCTGATATTTAATATCGCAGACTTATACCCATACATGGTTGGAGAGGCAGACACTGGAACTGTGGAACCAGTAATATAGTGGGAAAAACAATTACCAGTTGCAAAAAAGCCGCAGATGGAATGCATATTGGACAAGTGAGTGGGAAGAAAGACCAGGCGGAAGCAGTATTTTGAGTATCTGGTCAAGTGGAAGAATCACCCAGTGGAGGATGCCAGCTGGGAAATAGAAGTAGTGATCCAGAAACATGGACAGATCATGCAGGAGCTCATCGACAAGATCCCATGAAAATTTTCAAGCCGAGGAGTATGATGCAGGAGCATCGACAACTCATCAAGCGAGCCAGTGCAAAAGCAGAAAAGACAGCTGGACAGCGCCAACAATTTTTTTTTTGAAACACCTTGATATTGTTGCACCAAACATTAATGTGTGAATTTAATGAAGCACACTTTGTATATTGTAATGGACATTGAGCGGATAGCTCACGTCCTTAGGTAGATGAGGCATTTAAGATAGTTAATGTAAAGTAGATAGGAATTTAAATTCTAGATTTGATAGCTTTAGAGCGCAAGAGGGAAACGAGATATAGACACCCTCATTGTACATTGTAAATAATTATGGATTATGGAAGCAGGAAGAGAAGAGCAAGCAAAGAATTGTATGAAGAACACTCATGTACAGATATTGAATTAATAGAAGAAGACTTTGATTCAAATCTCATGGTTGTGTGTTGTTTCCCTGTTTATTGATGCTTTGCTTATGAAATTTGCTTCCTGTCATACATTTGCTTTTATATGCTGTGTATGTGATTTCATGGTTAAATAGAAGTCTGAGAGGTTGAGTGAATGAGTTTCAATTGTTTCTCTAACTTAACCAGAGATGTCCTGCAAGGAGTGCAGTTGAATTTGTCCGCAAGGAGTGCGTGACTGCAGGGTTCAATCAGAGGAATATTTTGTTCTCATTCATCTCAGAAGTGCAGATTTGGCACCAGAGCCGTGCAAGAAGTGCGCAGGCTAGACGAAGTCTCAAAGTTGTGATTCTGAGCAAAGGGAATTAAGACTGCTGCTGCAGGTCAATGCGCAGAGTCGAAGAACATCAACACTTAGCAGGCATTGAGGGTTTGCCGCAAGGAGTGCGCGCAAGAAAGTTCTCGTAAGGACTGGTGAAGTTGAGAACAAGCTCAGGAGGAATGAGCCTACAAGTTCACTGAAGGATAAGTACAGGTGTTGTTGTGGAAAGTCTGAGAGAAGCACCACAGGTTGGCAAGTGGGTGAATAAGTCTTCACGGAGGAAGCGTTTGATTCATCTCACAGTAAATATCAAAGGAAGGACGGACGGTTGAAATATCCTAGAGAGATTCCATGAAAATCCGAGGACTGTTAGATCTTGCAAAGGTGCAAGGATTTTACGGCATGAACATTCATAGGTTCGAAGCTCAGGAGGAAGTAGAGTCGTCGATCTGGAGTCACAGGGACTATCTGATCCACACATGACATCGCATATCGGTGATTCGCAAGGGGAAGTCCCAAGTTTGTGCAACAGGTATTGCGATATCGCGAGGAGAGATATCTCGATAGGCTCAGAACAGTCGATCGTGTGAGACGCGTGTCAGGAGAACCCGAGGAGTCAAGGATCAGAGAATCGGGGTTTGCAAGAGCAGAGGAAACTTGCAGTTTGAAGTCGGGAAATGTGATATCCCAACGGAGGGGTCGTGTGGGCCACAGTTAGAGCCAGTGAAAGATAGGTGGCATGCGTTATCGGGGATCAGGAAAAGGTAATTCCCAAAACCTTTGACATTAGGATTTGCGATCATGCGAATCCCGAACTTCTGATCGAAGGGCAGAAGGTGGAGAAGTCAAATCCACACGTGTATCGGGGAATCGGCCCATCGGGGTTCAGAGTTTGGAAATTCAAATTGTTGACATTGCGAGTAGCGATTTCCCGATAGGGGAAGCTCCGATGAGAGGGATGAAAGTTAGCGATTGACCCGTATTGGGGTTCGGGGAGTCGTGAGACATAAGGTGCATGACTATAGAGTTCGCAATATTGCGAATTCCGATTTCCCGACCATTGAGGGAGATCTTTGAATAGTTGTTGTGGGTATTGGAAAGTCCTGATAAGGGGTTTTGAAGAACATTTTGGTTCTTCAGGCCGTCGAGGAGAAGGTCCCGTGGGAGATATCGTACTCCAAGGAGTGCGGTTGGCGTCATTAATTGAGTTTAGTTGGGGTGGCTGGGAGGAATTGTTATCCTCCCCAAGACTTAAAGTTCCACAAGTAACATGTCTAACTTATATATATATGTGTGTGTGTAAAAACAAATATTTTTCCATTAAAAGTTCTTCCTACATCTCATATGGAGTTGATATTTAAGAAAATATTGATAAAGAATTACACATCTCCATCATAGTGTCAACTCCATGTTCACAACAAAATAAATTACACATCTCCATCATAATGTCAACTACAATTTTTTTTTTAATTTGAATTATTTTTTATATATAAAGAGAGATATAGTGTAAGTGAAAGTGTTTATATATATATATATAACTTTTTGGAGTTGACATTATGATGGAGATGTGTAATTTCTTTTATTGTCAAGATGGAGTTGACACTATGATGGAGATGTGTAATTACACCGATAGGCATCCCCCCTATCAAACTTGCACGATTAATCATGCTTTTAATTACTAAATTTAATCTGATGGTCAGGAATTCAAGATGCTGGCATATTCTTCGTCTTACATCCAAATCAATGAATAAGAATGCAAGAACTAACTCCCTTGCATTTATAAAATCATACGTTTATCATGTTTACTTTTTCACTTTTAGTAAACATGATTAAAAAATTACTGTAACAATATATGATTGCCACGGGTTTTTGTAAAATTATTTATTTTGTTTATATGAGATAGGCCGGAGATTACAGGCGCCACATATGGAAGACAGGCGCATGCCGCTTCATATTCCTAAAGCGTTTTGGTTTCGGATGTTTTGGTTTCTATGGATACGAATGCATAGGCACAGGCGCAGGGTGCTTCATATTCTCGAATGCACAGCAACAGCCGTAGGCTGCTTCATATTCCTGAAGCGTTTTCTCCATTGTGCCTTCTCCCTCTAAATTAGGGGGTCATGGAATCACCTTCTTCATGACGCCCCATGCATCTTCCATGGGAGCTCAACCGTTGGGGTATCTGGGTTTGCTTAATCTCACCAGCAATGGGCAGTCATACAATCATTTGGTTTCTATGGATACGAATGCATAGGAGACAGTGCAGGCAGGCCGCTTCATGTTTGATATGCTTCGCATTTATACAGTTATATCACAGTATGCGGGTTCTTGAGTGAGTCCAGAGATTAGGTATAAGCTACAACTATCAATGAAGGACAGAATGTGGTGGCGACATGAAAATTGGAATCTCGCAAATGCTATGTTGTACAGGTTATATTAAACATTCTTCACACTGTATTTTGGTATCTATCACATTTTGTGTTTAATAGCGAGACATCGTGCATGTTTTGTGTCTCTGAAATTGAAAAAAACGATAAACAAAGGATCTGATTCCTACTCCTTAATGTGTCGCTCTCCCATAAACTAAACTCAGCATATTTATATTGATATGAGCTCTTACCAACAAGAGCTACAGTTCTCTGAGGGTTGATAATAGTACTAGATTGGTCATCTGTACGCAAGAACGAAAGATTTTTGAATTTCGAATAGCTGTGGCAATTCTTATGAGATACAGTCGTACCGTATTACAGTCAATGCACAGTGTTTTTTTTCAGGGTTAACTGTTCAAATAATGCTTATTTAAGCACAAGTTAGGGTTCCGGCCAATTTCCAGTCAAAAGTTGAGACCAGATCGCCACTAGGGTTGGTACTTTGACTGCCAAATTATTCATCAACGACTACCGTTTGGCACTGAAATAAACAAAGATTTGCTCAGTTGGGTCTGGCTGCAAAGTTTCAGCAATCCAATTCGGGTACTAACCAGGACGATTTCGAGCTTGAAACTATTCAATTAATACTTTGCCAACTTTCATTATTAAGTACATGTGTGTCTGGTTTCTTCACATGGAATCTCAATGCACTATGGAAAATTTTATAATGTAATAGATCATTCCATTTGATTTCTGCTAATTTGATTTTGATGTCATGGGCATATTTGAGAGCATTATATACTGCAGTTCTCATCATGTAGTTTTAAGCACTGATATGCTTCAACATTCACAGGTTTTGATGTAAGAGTCAAGAACATTCAATCCCACACTCATACGATACGATGAATATCTAATGTGGTACTAATCTCTATATCAAGAAATATTCTATCATAATTATATAATTTGTAGTGTTCTTGTTCTGACTATATAGATCATGTTCTTCTTCTTGGTAGATACATAATAGGATTCAACTGTAATTCCTATTCAAAACACTATGTCCGATATGGTATATAAGATGAATGAGTGAATTATGATCTGATAGATATGAATGATATGTTTACCTAGGGTTCTGAAGTTGGAGTCCTAGTCGAACTCGATGTCATAGGTGGTCTGGCTAGTCAAACCCGATACTGTAGGAGTTCGCTGAACCAAAGCCAAGTTATGAGTTTATTTTATTTGTTTGTTGAATAAAAAGAGCTAATATTTTCGGCAATTATTATGGAAAATTTTCATTTACTCTTACATTAGGGTTATGTCAAATATTTTTTAATATTGTATTTAAAATTTTGAATGATTGTGCTACTTACGCCGAAGTTTTCAAGGTTTTAATCTATTCTCTAGGTTCGCGCGTGCACAGTACAGGTCAAGTAGTGGATTCTTTTGAAGGCAATTATTCTATTACTTGAAATATAGTGTTTGGTTCATAATTAAAAAGATTGTTTCAAAAGATTTGTCCAGAATGGTAGCACTCTAAATGATCAATGGTATTCATGTCATATCAACGCACTGT
>SNQJ01S0016990.1:74342-96118 GCA_010110895.2 Picea sitchensis
ATTATTATCCAGCAAATGAAGGGATACAACCTACAGCAAAACCCGTTGTAACTTCCTCTTCTTTCTCTCACAGTCTCCTCTCTCAAAATACAATATTCACCATCAACCATAGTCGTGATACATTTCCCTCATAAAAGAGGGTTTCCTTCTAGGGAAAAAAACTTAACATAATCTCTACCATTAGATCTGCGACCTTATAATGAATGGTCTAGATTTACAATGAGATTACAATATACTTTTACAAGGCAATTTTTGCTTCGGGGGCTTCGCTCTCGAACCCCCACTGGGGGCCTGCTTGCCCCCCTCTGCACTCCCCCGCGTGGAAGAGTGTACATACTTTTGTGGTGTAAATACTTCATGGGGTATAAACACGGCTGAAAGAAAGGACCTCTGAATCAGGAAGATAATCAGGATCCACAACCAACACATGTAGCCAAATAAGAAAGAAGCACACAAAGGCTTGCACTATCGGGCTCCAGCTGAAATGCATGTAGTTGACTATAGTTAGGACACCAGACTAGAGAAGGGGATTTTCCCATTTCTAAATGAGTATCTTCTTCATCCCGTCAAGACACTGAACTATATGTGCATATTTATCGAACTACAATTTAGGAAACTGGGTCAGATTGCAGACATTGTTATCAGTACACCACATCATCATAAATTTTCCTAACTTAGGTCCTTTAATACTTACATTGGATGAAATTATAGTATCTAGTACTGAATTCTCCTTAGTGCCTTTGACCTTCTGTCTTGCATGTGGCTTATTGAGGGAGGCCTTTCTGGTCTAGAACTATATCATGCTTATGACCTGGATTGTTAGCTCAGACAATTCTAGTGATGAATTACATTATTGAACTAGATTGAATGGTAGCTTGCAACTTATTTCCTCATATTTGGACCTATTATTCACTTGGATGGGGGAAAATGTTAACAAAGTAAATTTTGTATGTGATGTTAAATATATGCAAGGTAATATGCCCTTGATTCTATGAGTTGTCAATTAGTTATAATTTTTTTTTATTGTTGATATGCCCCCATATAAATATCATGCACTATGAGTCCATCTTACCATAATTATTTTCTTTTACCGCCATGTCACCATTGTCAGAATCATGGTATAAAAACACTATTGAAGAATAGGTCCAAAGCTGAGGAAATAAGTTCCAAGCTACCATTCAAGCAAGTTCAATAGTGTAAGTCATCACTAGAGTTGTCTGAGCTAGGAGTCTAAGTCAGAAGCATTATATAGTTCTAGACCAGAAAGGCCTCCCTTAATAAGACACATGCAAGACAGAAGGTCAAATCCACTAAGGAGCAGTCAGTACTAGAGCCTATAATTTCATCCAATGTAAGTATTAAAGGACCTAAGTTAGGAGAATTTCTGATGATGTGGATTATTGATCACAATGTCCGCAATCTGAACCAGTTTCCTAAATTCTAGTTCAATAAATATGCACAGATAGTTTAATGTCTTGACGGAATGAAGAAGATACTCATTTAGAAATGGGAAAATCCCCTTCTCTAGTTTGGTGTCCTAACTCTAGTCAACTACCCACATTTCAGCTCGAGCCCGACAGTGCAAGCATTTGTGTGGTTCTTTCTTATTCGGCTACATGGAGGGTATCTGTGACTTGACCAACCATACCAGGTGGAAAAGAATACCATGTATCAAGTATCATGCTTTCCAACAATGGGAAATGACCCATCCAACACCATTAAGGATAAAGATGCAACCCAAGAATAAATTTACACCAAATTTGGGATGTGCAGAGGGACTAGTGGGGTCGTGATTCCAGAGATTAATAACCCGAAAATAAGATTCATGTTGCAATATATTGCATGAAATATGCTATGGAAATTCCATAAGGAAGAATATCCCACAAGAGTTGTCGTTGTCGTGAAGAGATGTGCGACAGGGGTTCAGATGGCTTGGGCTTGATATCTACTAAATTTGTTTGTTGAGGTCAAATTGAAACACAATGGAAACAATACCCTACCCATTCTAAAAAGATATCCATTTCAGGTAATAAATTAAAATGAATGCTCTTTCTTCCTGTCATAATTAAAGGTTGCGTGTTAGGATCTTCAATGATTCATGATATGTGAAGATCTTAAATGCATAGTCTAATTTTATATATGCTTTTTTCGGAGGGATATCTATTTTTCAGTTGAAGATCATAATTTTCTCTTAATGTCCTTAGAACAAGTATGATTCTAAGTTTCATTCTATGTAATATATTGCATGATGTCAAAGTTCCTATCTTTGTCACAAAGAAAACACTTTGTTAGAATTAAAAAAAAAAAAACTTGGCCAAAACTTCATTTTCATAAGGTGTCGAATACAAACCAGCCTTGTCATGCAACGAACATAACCCGAAGTTGTAATATGAGAAACAAACCAAACATTACAATGTGATTAACATAGTAATGTTGCAATGTGATTAACATAGTAACATCCCAATGTGACGAACATAGTAACATTGCAGTTTGTCAAACATAATAACATCACAATGTGATGAACATTTCCCTATTGTCGTAATGTGATGAACATATCCTAGCGTTTTAATGTATCTCTACACAGGAATGTAAAAATGGATTGTACATGTACAAATATGAATCAGCAAGCGGACTAGGCGAGCTTATGACCGTGCTTAAAGACCAATCAATGTAATCGAAAAAAATATATATGTCGAGATTTTTGTCTTTAAATTTAAAATATTTTTAAAGTTTAAAATGTATATTTGAAATCTTACTGACAGTTCAATTAAAAAGTATCATGATATGAAGTGTTATGTTCTATCATTACTTTTATTATTTATTATTTTACTTTTATAGAATATAATCCAAACAAGATTACTTAAGTTTTAACATTTATTTCTACATTAATTATTTTTTACATTTTATATTTTGCACATTGTAATTATGTATATCTTGGCTTGGAGAGTGGAAAAAATAATCACAACCATTTAACATTTATCTTTCAACTTTTTACTAGTTTAAAATTTTCAATAAATGATTGCACCATGTGATTACTTGGAACTATCAAGTGTGAGTAATAAATAATTAAATATCTGTTCATAACTTTTCACTAAGCCAGGCAGAGAGTACTAAGGTGATTTTCATGAGATAACGGTGATTTTCATGAGATAACACTGTGGAAAAAAAGGAATAAATGATTTAGAGGTTGATAGTGGCCTAGATTATTCCAAGGCTCAAAACCGAGATTGTTTAAGGGTTTTAATACCTTTTATTGGGGTTTAAATACCTTTTATTGGGCTTTCAAAAATTAATTCTTTTACTTCTATAATGCGTGCAACTATGTACAAAGGTTTGGAGAGATCTTGGGCCACTTTTTTGGTGGGATTGTTACCAATGGGTGGGATACTTTGTTGGTGGGATTGTTACCAATGGGGTGAGTTGTGTTTCAGAACTTTTAGGAAAAAATTGAGAGGTAATTATATTGGGTATTTCTATATTTGCATTAGGTAAATCCATTCACATTTTTAATATTGAAAAATGCAACAAGGCAGTTCATATATTTGATTGCTTATTTTTTGGAGTTATGATGTTTATGCTTAGTTTGGATTCTGTAGGTGTGATAAGAATATATTCGCGAAAATATGATATAAATGTTTAGCTATTGCATTGAAAACCTTTTTAAATGGCACAGGGAATATATACAATACTCATAGGGTGTGCATTTTGTTTCCTCGTTAATGTGTTTCCTTTTCACATATGGACTGGAGATGACCTTCACAATTCAGTTATATAGAATTTGGAAGGAATATTTGGTTCTCTCCAAAGTAATTTGTTTCTAGGTACAACAACAAAAAGATTGATGGTGATGAGTGTTCACATTCTATAAATCAACACACAAATATTATAGCCAATAATTGATTTTAACTCGGAAATTATACTGGTCGAGATAAATATGAAAATTATGCTAATAACCTACATTAGAGATATTTAACCAGAAAATAACAATAAACCCCACTGTGGGGAAAACCAACAAAGGAGGGGCTTTATTGGCTTCAAAGAAATAGGAAAATTATATAAAAAAAAAATAAAAAAATCATACCATAGAAATTAGCTAACATCCCAACAGTATGACCCAGCCAAGATGAGGTTGTATGACTGAGCAATGTATGAGATGTACAAAGTTCCTTTTTGGCCCTCTTTTGCTAAAAAAATGGCATGTATGGCCTATAATTTTTTTCCCTCTTATGCTAATGTGGTACGGCCATATTTATCCCTCTTCCTTGCTGATGTAAGGCCTCTGGTATGAACTAATTCGTTGTTCATTTGTGCTTGTTATATGACCTCTTCTTCCCATAATATTTTTCCCAGCCAAAGCATCCTCCTTCATCTCCACTCTTTCCCTCTTTATCAACCAATAATGCCTCAACCTAGCACCCTCCTTCAACTCACTTGCTTAACTCACAAATGAGGAATGTGTTTCCTCGTCAACCTCAACCTCTCTCTTTATCCTTCAATCAACCACCTTACTGCCTTGATATGTGTTCCCATCCATGCTTTGAATGTCTCAGATTGAGGTGCCCCTCCTTGGATTGAACCCATACTCCACTAAGGCCATGCATACCACTGGGTAGGGTCCCACAAGGTACTAAAATAGTGTTCCCCTCTTCTTGTCCCCCACAATCCACTCAAAATAGAAATATTTGTTGATTTCCTAAGTTATACGTAGTCTTAGATAAAAAAAGGTTCATCTGGATAATTAATGTGTCTATCAACATGCCTAGGACACTTAGGCCCATACTAAGACACCTACTGAGCTACAAAGCTAACAATCCATTTTAGAAAGGGAGGTATCTCCACCTAGATCAATCTATGACCCCATCAAATCCATTGTTTCTATTGTAGTTTATCCCTCTAAAACTACAAGACCCTCCTACTATCTTTGTTGCACTCTGATCTAATATCATGCTCTTCTCATCCATCAATATCAAGTCATACCAGCTGACATTTTTGGATGAAGCCACTCATCCACTAGACTCAACCACTGACAGTAATATCTGATCCAAAATTCCCTTTGACCCAACTACAAGTTGTCCCAGTGCCCTATACACCATACCCTCCCTGATGCCAAGCCTCATTGTTGCATCCAAGGTCACTCCCTATGAACATATGAGTACATGTCCATCCTTGAACATGAAAACATATTTCATACCCTCTAGAGTTGATACTGAGAGAAAATTAACCTTCAACTCTGGTACAAACATCACCTCATCGACCTCTAGAGAACCATTTGAGTCTATATGGAATCTGACACATCCAACCCCCTTCACTGCATGGATGGTGTTATCCCCACATCTCACATGTGAGTCTGAGTCCATCTCTGAAACATTAAGGAACATCAACCTCATTCCTATCATATGGAAAGATGATCCATTGTCCATGAACCATGCCACAATGTCCTCCAACTTTGCAACACTGCTACTCAAAAGAGAGGCAACCTCTCACATGTGAGTCCGAGTCCGTCTTTGAAACATTAAGGAACATCAAAATCATTCCTATCATATGGAAATATGATCCATTGTCCATGAACCATGCCCCAATTTCCTCCAACTTTGCAACACTGCTACTCAAAAGAGAGGCAACCAAAGAAAATTCCTCCTCGAATTTCAACACAAACTCTTCTATCTCAGTAGATGTTTTTACTGGTACTTGTGCCTCCTTCTTGGCACACTCGTTGGAATAGTGGCTAGTATTGTGTCCCTGGAGCCTCCTCCAATGATATTATTTGCATGAAGAGCCACATTCTCCTCCTTTTCATTATTTGGTTAGCTAGCCTGAGTGGCATTAACTCTCAGCTCCTCCTGGGTGAAGTCGTCCCATAAACTCTCCCAATTAGGGAGTTTCTCCCGAGCCACCACTCGATGGACAAACACTTCCCATTGTTTGGTGAAGCCATTCAAGGTTGTCCTCAAAAACTTATTCTTGTCCAAGGCCTCTCCAACACCTACTAGTTCATCTCTGATATAAGTAAACTTTGTGAGGTAAGTAACCACTGACTCTCCCTAGGTCATCTTAGTGCTTCTCAACTTCTCTCTCAGAAACATCTTTATTCTCTATTTATCAAACTGGTACAACTTTACTAGGTCCTCTCACATATACTTAGTTGTCTTCTTACCAGACAAATGAGGAATGATGTGGTTCTTGACTCCATCGATAATTATCCTCCTTGTCATCACGTCCTTCTTGAGATGGGTTTCTTGTTGTGTTGGATCCACTAGGAGTACAAATTTTCCTTCAGGAAAATACCACAATCCATTCTCCTCTAATATTAAACCTATTCAATCCCTCCAAGGAATGAAGTTTGAGGCCCCTTATAGCCTATCTTCAAACCTCAAGCCTGTACTAACCATTTTCAGCTGCTTTGACTCACCCCCTTTTTCTGGTCACACATCCCACTTGTTGTTTCACTTCCTCATCTGCACAACAAATTTGAATTCGCTCCTTCTTTACTTAGATGTTGAGCTCTAATACCATGTTGAATTTCTATAACTCAACACACAGAGATTATAACCAATAATTTATTTTAACTTAGAAATTATACTTGTTAATATAAATTTGAAAATTATGCTAATAACCTACAATTGAGTTATTTAACTAGAAAATAATAGCAGCAGCATACACAATATGAAAAGTATGCTAATAACCTACATTAGAGATATTTAACTAGAAAATAACAACAAACCCCGCTGTGGGGAAAACCAACAAAGAAGGGGCTTTATTGGCTTCAAAGAAATAGGAAAATTATAGCAAAAAAAATAGAATTTCTTACCGTAGAAATTAGCTCACATCCCAACAGTATGACCCAACCAAGATGAGGTTGTATGACTAAGCAATGTATGAGATGTACAAAGTTCCTTTTCGGCCCTCTTTTGCTAAAAAAAAAACATGTATGACCTCTGATTTTTTTCCCTCTTCTGCTAATGTGGTACAACCATATTTACCCCTCTTCCTTGCTGATGTAAGGCCTCTCGTATGAACTACTTCATTGTTCATTTGTGCTTGTTATACGACCTCTTCTTCCCTTAATATTTGGCCCAGCCAAATCATCCTCCTTCATCTCTACTCTTTCCTTCTTTATCAGCCAACAATGCCTCAACCTAGCACCCTCCTTCAACTCACTTTCTCAACTCACAAATGAGGAATGTGTGTCCTCCTCAACCTCAACCTCTCTCTTTATCCTTCAATCAACCACCTTACTACCTTGATATGTGTACCCATCCATGCTTTCAATGTCTCAGATTGAGGTGCCCCTCCTTGGATGGAACCCATACTCCACTAAGGCCATGCATACCACTAGGTAGGGTCCCACAAGGTACTAAAATAGTGTGCCCCTCTTCCTGCCCCCCACAATCCACTAAAAATAGAAATATTTGTTGGTTTCCTAAGTTATACGTAGTCTTAGATAGAAAAGGTTCATTTGGATAATTAATGTGTCCATCAATATGCCTAGGACACTTAGGCCCATGCTAAGACATCTACTGAGCTACAAAACTAACAATCCATCTTAGAAAGCGAGGTATCTCCACCTAGATCAATCTATGACCCCATCAAATCCATTGTTGCTACTGTAGTTTCTCCCTCTAAAACTACAAGACCCTCCTGCTATCTTTGTTGCACTCTGATCTGATATCATGCTCTTCTCATCCATCAATACCAAGTCATACCAGATGACAGCTTTGGATGAAGCCACTCATCCACTAGACTCAACCACTGACACTGATCTCTGGTCCAAGATTCCCTTTGACCCAACTACAAGTTTTCCCAGTGCCCTATACACCATACCCTCCCTGATACCAAGCATCATTGTTGCATCCAAGGTCACTCCCTATGAACATATGAGTACATGTCCATCCTTGAACATGAAAACATACCGCATACCCTCCAGAGTTGATACTGAGAGAAAATTAAACTTCAACTCTGGTACAAACATCACCTCATCGACCTCCAGAGAACCACTCGAGTCTATATGGAATCTGACACATCCAACCCCCTTCACTGCATGCATGGTGCTATCCCCATGTCTCACATGTGAGTCTGATTCCATCTCTGAAACATTAAGGAACATCAACCTCATTCCTATTATATGGAAAGATGATCCATTGTCCACGAACCATGCCCCAATGTCCTCCAACTTTGTAGAATTGCTACTCGAAATAGGGGCGACCTCTCACATGTGAGTCCGAGTCCTTCTCTGAAACATTAAGGAACATCAACCTCATTCCTATCATATGGAAATATGATCCAGTGTCCACGAACCATCCCTCAATGTCCTCCAAGTTTGCAACACTGCTACTCGAAAGAGAGGCGACCAAAGAAAATTCCTCCTCAAATTTCAACACAAACTCATCTATCTAAGTAGATGTTTTTACTAGTACTTTTGCCTCCTTATTCTTCTTCTTCTTCTTGGCACACTCGCTGGAATAGTGGCCAGTATTGTGTCCCTGGAGCCTCCTCCAATGATATTCTTTGCATGAAGAGCCACATTATCCTCCTTTTCATTATTTGGTTGGCTAGCCTGAGTGGCATTATCTCTCATCTCCTCCTAGGTCAAGTCATCCCATAACCTCTCCCAATTAGGGAGTTTCTCCCGAGCCACCACTCCATGGACAAACACTTCTGATTGTTTGGTGAATCCATTCAAGGTTGTCCTCACCAACTTATTCTTGTCCAAGGCCTCTCCAACACCTACTAGTTCATCTCTGATCTAAGTGAACTTTGTGAGGTAAGTAACCACTGACTCTCCCTAGGTCATCTTAGTGCTTCTCAACTTCTCTCTGAGAAACATATTTATGCTCTAGTTATCAAACTGGTAGAATTTTACTAGGGCCTCTCACATATACTTAGTTGTCTTCTTACCATACAAATGAGGAATGATGTAGTTCTTGACTCCATCGATAATTATCCTCCTTGTCATCACGTCCTTCTTGAGATGGGTTTCTTGTTGTGTTGGATCCACTAGGAGTACAAATTTTCCTTTAGGAAAATACCACAATCCATTCTCCTCTAATATTAAACCTATTCAATCCCTCCAAGGACTGAAGTTTGAAGTCCCTTATAGCCTATCTTTAAACCTCAATCTTGCACTGACCATTTTCAATTGCTTTGACTCACCCCCTTTTTCTGGTCACACGTCCCACTTATTGATTCACTTCCTCATCTGCACAACAAATTTGAATTGGCTCCTTCTTTACTCAGATGTTGAGCTCTAGTACCATTTTGACTTTCTATAACTTGACACACAGAGATTATAACCAATAATTTATTTTAACTTAGAAATTATACTTGTTAATATAAATTTGAAAATTATGCTAATAACTTACAATTGAGTTATTTAACTAGAAAATAACAGCAGCATCATACACAGAACCAAGCACATAAAATAGAAAAACACTGAAAGTACCCTAGAAACCCTAGTGTGGGGAAAACCAACAAAGGAGTGGCTTTATTGGCTTCAGAGAAAGAGGAAAATTACAACATAAAACCTAGAATTTCTTACGACAAAAATTATCTCACATCCTAGCAATATGGCCTAGCCAAGATGAGTTTGTACAACCCATCAATGTATGACCTATATGACCTTCCTTTTCATCCCTCTTTTGCTCAGAAAAATGGTCTGTATGGCCTATGATTTTTATCCCTCTTTTGTTGATGTGGTACAGTGAAATTTTGCCCTTTTCCTTATTTTTGTACGGCCTTAAATATGGAATGCTTCCTTGTTGTTGTGTGCTTGTTGTACAACCTCCTATTCTTTGAATATTTGGCCTAGCCAAAGGTTCCTCCTTCCACTCTGCTCTTTCCCTCTTTCTCAGCCAACAATGTGTAAAACTAGCACCTTCCTTTATCTCACTTTCTCAACTCACAAATGAGGTTCATGTGTGTCCTTTTCACCCTCATCCCCTCTCTTTATCCTTCAATCATCCAGTTCAATCATCCACCTTGTTTCCTTGAAATATGTGCCCAACCATACTTTCAATGGTTGAGATTGAAGAGCCCCTCCTTGGATTGAAATGGTGGTAGTAATAATTATATTTATTGTTTGAATATAGATTTGTTTCTTTACTCAATATAGTTTGAAATTTTTAACTTTTATATATATTTAATCTTATGATATTGAAAATTTATACATCAATCAATTCGTTACTATTAAGTCTTCAAACAAATTATGATAAACTAGTAAACTTTATTTATACCACTTCTTGTTATATACGAAAGGTAGTAATGTTGATATAATGACACAACGACCAGGATTTCCCCATTTATTTCTATAACCCATCCAGTTAAAGGGAAGAACATACCCTTTTCTCCTTTTCCCAGTGTTATTGCTAAATAACACAAATCCAAACTAGAGAGCACCCCTAGTGGCTTCTCTATTCCATATTTTGGATTCAAAGTAATGCTCCTCAAAAAGAACCCAACTACAAACATATTACAAATTCATATAGGCATGCATTAATTAATTTTCTACCTACATCTCATGGAATAATTACAAACATATTAGAAGTTCATATAGACACTCATTAATTAATTTTCTACGTACAATCTCACGGACTATTTATGTGCTCAACATACACGCTCACTATGTCTATCTAGCCTCCTTGGTATAAAAATTGGAGAGCGAGAGAGTGAGGATACCAGCTATGTTGGTCCACCTTCACCGACATCTTCTAGTCCTTATATTGGCAAGGGAAGGTACCCTCTTAATGAGGTTGAGATATGTATGTTTAGAGAAAAGAGGTTGAGATATGTATGTTTAGAGATATTAATTGTATATTATTTGTTTTTATTAATATGAGATATTAATAAAGTATAATAATATAAATTTATTAATTATTAATTATTTAAGTATAAAAGATTTACATCTTTAATTTTTTTAAGGATTTATATTGACAATTATTATTAAATATATTTATATTATTTAAGTTTTTCTTTGGTCTCGAGGAATAAGCAACCATACGCGGCACACATTGTAAGTTGGGGGGAGTTGAACTCAAAACCTTATGGAACTTCATTTTCACGGCACTTGCCAATTGAGCTGCCCCCCCCGAGAGCCTTACTTAAGCATGTTTGAGTTACCTATAAAATAAAAAATAAAAAAATGATTCTTAACTTTTATGTTTGAGTTACCTAAAAAATAAAAAATGAATTCATGTCTTTTTTTTTAATTTATGGTTGCGAAATTTATTATGATAAATTTTTGGTTTAATTGTGAAATTTTTTATGTGACTTTTATATTTAATATTTTTTCTAAATTTAATTATACAATCAAATCATTTAAGCCATTTTCATTAGTATATTTAAAATTTTATTTTAAATAATTTAAGTCATTTTCATTAATATATTTAAAATTTTATTCTAAATCATCTAAATTATTTTAATGTTATAAATTTATGTACCATTTTAATTTATTTTATTATTATAATTTGTATCTTTTTGTTTTGGCATCTCTTATAAATCATTATTTGATTATTGCTTAAAATAGTAATCAAATTACTAAGATATAAAATATAAATATTGTTTAATTAAAATTAAAATATTTGAAATAATGGTCAAAACACTAACACATAAAATATAAGTAATTAAATAAATTCAAACAATAAAAATAAAATCACATTAAATAAATAAAAGAAAAAATTCAAAAATTAACAATATTAAATAATTATATTATTTTATTTTTTTAAAGAAAAAGTGTTCAATGTAAACCAAATGTCTAATAACGATATATTGTTTCAAGAAAAAGAGAACATTTTTTTATTTATAATTTGGTTTACATGAAGATATTTAAATTTGTCAAAACATATAAATATCTTTCATATCTTTATGAAAGATTGGAGTATAAAATAATTAATTTTGATGAAAATGTATTTCATTATAAAATATAAAAGAAAATACTATGGCATGAAAGCATCTGTCACCTTTGTGACACTCAAAGGATTGAAGATGAAAAGAACTTTCTCCTAGAGTGTCTTTGTATGAACACGTTAGTTGTATGAATCTATACAAAAAAACAATACCATGAAATGGATCACGGTTAGTCATAAATGGATTTCAGTTAAATATTGTACTAATATAAATCACAATTGTTTTTAACCCCTTCCTTTTTGCTTTCGTGACAATTTCAGTTTGCAACACCAAAAAGAGGAATGCATAAATGCATAGTCTAATTTTATATATGCTTATTTCGGAGGGATATCTATTTTCCAGTTCAAGATCATAATTTTCTATCAATGTCCTTAGAACAAATATGATTCTATGTTTCCTTCTATGTAATATATCACATGATGTCAAAGTTCCTATCTTTGTCACAAAGGAAACACTTTGTTAGAATTAAAAAAATAATAATTGGCCAAAACTTCCTTTTCATAATGTGTCGAACACAAACCAACCTTGTCATGCAATGAACATAACCCAAATTTGTAATCTGAGAAACAAAACCAAACATTACAATGTGATTAACATAGTAATGTTGCAATGTGATGAACATAGTAACGTCCCAATGTGACGAACATAGTAACGTTGCAATCTGTCAAACATAATAACATTGCAATGTGATGAACATTTCCCTATTTTTGCGATGTGATGAACATATCCCCGTGTTTTAATGTCCCTCCACATATCATATACCATTAAAATTAAATACATTAATTAATAGAGGTAATGTGTCGAACATAAAGTAACCTTGTCATGCAACGAACATAAACCGAAGTAGTAATTTGATAAACAAAACCATACATTACAATGTGATTAACATAGTAATGTTGCAATGTGATGAACATAGTAATTTCCCAATGTGATGAACGTAGTAACGTTGCAGTCTATCAAACATAATAACGTCGCAATGTGATGAATATTTCCCTATTGTCACAATGTGATGAACATAAGCTCGTATTTTAATGTCCCTCCACATATCATAGACCATTAAAGTTACATACATTAATTAATAGAGGTAATGTGTCGAACACAAACGAACCTTGTCATGCAATGAACATAACCCAAAGTTGTAATCTGAGAAACAAAATGAGACATTACAATGTGATTAACATGGTAATGTTGCAATATGATGAACATAGTAACGTCCTAATGTGACGAACATAGTAATGTTGCAGTCTGTCAAACATAATAATGTCACAATGTGATGGACATTTCCCTATTGTCACAATGTGATGAACACATCCTCGCATTTTAATGTCCCTTCACATATCATAGACCATTAAATTTAAATACATTAATTAATAGACCATTATTGTATTAATTAATTAATACATTTGTACTTTAGTACATCAATATATTAATACATTATTAATGTATTACTTTATTATTACTTTAGTAATGTATTTACTTTATTAATTAAATAATACCTTACATTAATGTATTAATAATTATCATCACACGTTACATTAATGTAATAATTAATTAATACATTAATGCTTTATTAGATTAGTAATTTCAAATAATTAATACATTAATGCTTTATTAATCCTCCACCACACATGATGCTACTCAATTATCAACAACCACATTTAAGTGAAAAGTGATTGATATACGCCAATTGACGTCATTAATTTTAAATGGTGGAAAATGACGTCGATCAACATATATCAACCACTTTTTACTTAAATGTGGTTGTTGGCAGTTATATACAAGAGAAATAAATGGAACCTATGTAAAATTAGGGATATATAATTTGTTATATTCTAATTTCAAACAATTAATGAAATGAGTTAATTTGTTTTTAGTAAATATACATTTTTTCCAATTTTTTTTATAAAATTTGAATTTTGGAATTGGAATTTCTATTTAAATTGATGCAATTGAAATATATAAATGTTAATGGTAATGAAGGGAGGGGAATCCATCATAATGTAAAAAATTGTAAAAAGGAAATAATGAAATTATTTCCAAATCAAATTCCAATGTGATTTGCTACATAATTTTAAGACATGTTTATAGCTCAGTGGGTTATCTTTAGTGGTTGAAAACTCCATAGGCTAGACAAATTTGTAGATATTAGGCAACCAAAATAATATGAATTTTCAAAAAAAAAAATATTGATAAAAAAACTTTACCTTATTGCAAAAAAATGAACTCACCAGAAAAATTAAATTTGACTAACGATATTATTCATTGAGTAATATTATCCATATCATTTGGGACGAACTGTCTCCAAATCCCACTATTGGAAGCAACCAAGAAAGAGTTAAAAATCCAACATCTCATTTATGCATCTTTATCTTTTGTTATTTCTTGAGTTAAGTGTTGATGTACATTTTCTTTTCCTAGAAGCTTTGTTTTTTGTTTTTGGAAGAAGGAAAAAACCTACAATATTCATGACTATCCACTTAGCCTCTCTTGATACAATCTCAAGGCCCCGATCTACAACAAAATCGTTATTAATAGATGAAACATGGTCATCTAAAATAACCTATTGATACTTTGTAAGGGGGCAAAAAATTTCCACTCCTACCATATGCCACTAGGTATTGGATTATTAACATGTTTCCTTACATCCGAGGAAGATTATATTTTAACCAATGAGAAGCAATTTTAGGTATATTCTGGGACAATAAGATAGTGTCAACCTATATAGTCTTTGCAAAGAATATAACATCATGTATTTTCATCATTCATGGTACAACAATGTTGCCATATGCTTTCAAGTAACATCAAAGGTACATCAATGTGGTCATATGATTTCAAGTAGCATCTAACATTAATCTCATACATGAAACTGGAAACTACTCTGGTTAAAAATTAACATTTTTCCTAAGAAAAATTTCTTAATTATCAATATTACTATTTAATTTAATTTAAAAATAGATTTTTAACATTAATTTTTAGAAAGGATTAAAAGGAGTATAAGTTTTCATACCAACCATTGACATTGACATGCTTTATATATCATCAACATTTTGACATTGATATCATTTATATATCATCAACATCATTGTTATAATACTCATTGTTATGTCTTGTTAAATCTTGTTCGCATATCATAAAAATTATGTTATGGTAATGATATCACTAAAACCTAAGGAAAGACAATAAAGACAATAATTTGAGATAGAAATATAAAATGCATAGATATTTTTTGTAATCATGTTCCATGAACTATATATAGTGAATACTTCATTGATCATGATCATCCAGATCCAAAAATAATATGAAGAACAATTAAATTAAAAATTACATCTAATATTTTGTATTTTTAACACATGTTAATATTCTCTTAATAATTTGAATAAAAAATTACCAAACCCATACAATCATCTTCTTCCAAATTTTTCACTCCACATCATAGAATACACACTACTTCATTATACACTTTACTTCCATTAGTTTTCACTCTTGTAATCACGACCCTCCAATCTAAAACTAAGTAAGGCTCCCAGACCCTATCAATTTAACTAGTATTATTCTCACGCTCACTATATTGCTGAAGATTTATAGTTTTATATTGAAGTATTGAATTCCCTTATTTAGAGGAAAAACTTAAAAAGTGTTTCATATATGGATTGCATGGGTTGTTGGGAAATGTATCAAAGTTACGTTACCTCATCCTTGGATTGGGTGTTGTGTTCTTTTACTCACCAAATTACACAATTTGGATATATATAATCTACAAGATGTTGCTAGTTCAAGTTTACGTTGGATTTGGAATTAGAAATCAATTATATATTTAGGGATGGGAAAGGTTATGGTAGATGATTGGGATCAATTTGTTATTTTTCTAAAATTGTTAATTTCTAGAAAAAACCTCATGTTATGTATAAAATGTTTTATTTAACTCTAGATATTATATTTCTAGAGTTATATTAGATGAAAGGTTATGGTAGATGAATATGATCATTTTTTTTATTTTTTTAAAATTGTTAATCTTTAGAAAAAGCCCCATGTTATGTATAAAACCTTTTATTAAGTCCTAGATTATTATATTTCTTGAGTTATATTTGTATATAAGCTAGAGCCTTTCATTGCACCCTTTGTCTCCTATATATACTAAGGATACCTAGTCTTAGGATCATATTATCTCATCTCATATTGTATTTTGAATTGGATATATTGTAAAATGAAGTTCCCCCTCAAGATGGATTATATTAATTGACTTTTTTATCATTTTTAAGAAATTGAATCATAAAAAAAACATAATTCCATTAAGCTCGTAAATCAAGAATATCAACTCAAATAATCAAAAAACAAAGCAATGGTGATATTGACCTAAAAAAAGGTTACAAAGAAAGCATGAAGAAGTAGTGAGAGGAGGAAAAGTGTCATGGTGGAATATTGTCTTAAAACTAAATATTTTTAAAACTAGATATTTTTAAGTTAAGAATGTGACTTTGAATGGCTTTGGAAAATAATATCTTGACTTGGGATAATGTTAAAAACGAGGTTTGAAAGATCTTGGTTTGTGTGTATTTTTAAAGGAAGACAATGAAATGGTTTCTCATTTTATTGTTCATTATTTTTATTCAAAATTAGTGTGGAAAGAAATCCTACAAATGGTTCGAATGGTATGCATAAGTTGGATAAATATTATTTGATGGACTATTTTCACAACTAGTGTCAGGGACATGTCTTTTTATAGAGCATTGCATTGCCATGTTTTTGGCTTTGGGGCTCATCACTTTCAATTAAAAAAATAACTGAAGGAAAAGTGTTTTGAACCGGTTAGGAAGCTCATATGATAAGGGGTAATTTAAGGGAAGTTGGAAGCCTTACCCTAAAAAAATTATTGGGATACCAAAAGAGATTTCTATTACTAATGATTAAACACGGCTTGGAAATTCATTGATGGAGCAAGCCAATGATCCAAGGAAAATGTGATGTCGGAATTGTCCTTTGTTTAAATCCATGCTATTTTTTATCTTCTCTTTTAAATATGGTGGTGTTTATGGGTACAATAATGGAGTTGAGTTCTTTTCTTAAGCAATTGTAGATAAAGAATTTAGAAAACTTGAAGTTATGGGGATTCAAAGTTACTTATGGATTGGGCAATTGGAAGATGTAGAATTGAAAATTTATTTTTAATTTCTATAATGAATAAATTCATAGAGATAAAGAGTTTTGTTTAAAGTTATTTTTTTTACATTTTTATAGAGAATCAAACATATAAGTTTATAGAAAATCAGACATAAAAGTGGAGAAGTTGTCAAAGGAAGTTATATCTTTGTAGTAGGGCATGATTATAACAAAGTGTTCAAGGGTCGGAACCTTAAATCTGTCTTTAACTTTTATTGGATAGTTGTGTTTCTAGTCTTAGATAAGTGGGTATTTTCTATTGAATTGGGCCTTATTGTAGGTCTTCTGAAATCATTTTGAGGCACTATCGAGAAGAGGATTATGTAACCCTTTGATTTTCTTAAGAAGAGGACTATGTTTACCTTTTGATTTTCTTATGTATCGAAGACTGTAATTAAAATGTGAGGGGATCGTAATTAGTAGTATATACTCCTTGTTCTTTAGCTTTTATGGCTAGACAATGTATATTCTGATTTCACTTTTAAAATATTAAATATAAGATTGTTTTTAGAAGAAAAAAAAAATAAAAAAATATATATATATATATATATATATATATAACATACTTGTTTATTTTGTTTGTATGTGTGTCAAGCAAGTATAAATATATAGATATAGTCATTTCGAGCTTTGTCAACCATAGATAATTTATTTATTTGTTTGAGAAATTTGACTAATTCAAAATTCTACATTTCACAATGTTAACGTTAATATGGAGAAAATTATCCAACCGATAAATTACATTTTACCTAAGAGAAACTTGTAAAATTTATGGTTTGAATAATTTTCTCGAGGTTACCATTAGCATTATCAAATGTAAAATTTCGGATTAGTCAATTTTCTTAAAAATAAATAAATAAATTCTCTATGGTTTACAAAACTTGAAATGTCTTATAAGAGATGTCCTCTACCTTCTCCATTAAATCATTCTCAATTATTAGTCTTGTAAGTATGCACTATCTAAATCACCTTGGTAGTCATAGCCATTTCACAATAGTTTTGAAAATTATTTTCCTAAGTCCATAATGTCTTTTAATCAATTTTTTTTTTTTTAAATTTGGAAATTATATATATATATATATATTTTTTATTTGGAATGTAGAGTTAATGTGACTATTTAAACACCATTAATTTAGGGGTGAGAATTAATTTTTTAAATTTAAAACAAATTTACATGGAGGGTGGTGGGGAATGGGGGTGGTAATAGAAGTTTAATTGTTTCCAACCTGAGGTAGCCTAGTATTAAATACAAAAGTATCATCCTTCTTGGTGTACTCCATGCATGTGCATCCAGCTTCATTCTCTATGTGGCTCGTTGTTGGTTGGAAGAGGGCTTTCCATTGTGTTTGGATTTAAGAACATAGAAGCATCCTCCTCCTACGTGTCCTCCATGCATCCAATTTTTCAATTCAGTATTTGTATATCTTGTTGTTTGGAGGATGATGACTCACTACTTTGTTTGGTGTTGAAGTTCGAAGCTATTCCTTTTTAATTCTTGGATGTTGATATTTGATTCATTGATTCCATTTACACATTTTTGGCTTGGCTCTTCTACATAGAATCATGGGGTGTGGTTGTTTGGAAGTAATGGTGGTATCTTGGTTGTGTGGGTGTCTCTATAATTTTTCTTTTGGCTATTGGTTTGGTGTTCTATTTTTTTTAGTTCTTGCATGTGGATTCTTGTGTCATTAATATCGATTTTTATTACTCAGGGTGTAGTTTGCTAGGGGTGTGTGTAATGATCCCAAGCCAAATTCTGGCTTGGAATCACTAACTACCACTGGTTTGTTGTTGTGCAGGTGTTTATTGAATTATTAAGTGCATACAAGATTCATCCAACACATGAAGATCACCATACATTCAAGATATAAAGGCACAAGCAAAGATCTGACCTTTTATTATAAGCAATGTAGGATCAATACAATAGATGGCCGACCTGGCATAAACCTCAGATGTCCGTACAAACAATAGATATGAGCTGCTACAAAATGCTCTCGGCAATACAAAAGAAGCCTCTAAAGGCTGGATAAGTAATGAACACCAGTACCAACCAGATCTGAATGTCAAACCCTCCAACTAGAGAGTGCCATGCTCCAAGTGAAGACTGAAGCCCTCAATAATTCGGCCCTGATGGAAGAATGATCCAAATGAGCCCAAAATCGGTCAAGTAATAGATCAGGCCAGTGGGATCCTCCTCCTGAAGTTTCAAGCCCAACGTCCAAGGCAAACCTCTCCAACTACTAAATCTTCTAAGAGAGTTGCGCCCTCCTAAATAGCTGAATTGAACCCTCCTCAATGGTATGGTGCACCCTTGCTGGAAACTCCTCAACAGTATGGCCCTGCTATCTTCTGAAGCTCTATAAGGAGATATGTTGAGAGTAGAATGATGTGGAGGAATATTTCATCCCTGAGACCAATCTGTGGAACAAGGTGAGTGGATATTTCACCAATGAGTTGCTCACAAGGGTTTATACAACAAAACCCCCAAACTGAATGCTCAAGAGCAATAACAAGAAAAATACCAAAATCAGAATGAGTGATAGGTGCTCCCCAGCCTCTTACTTATACTTTTCCTTCTAATTCTCTGTTGAGTTAGGTTAACTTCCAGGGTTAACTTCTATTCTTCTGTTGAGTTATCTTTTACTCCTTTTAACCTATTTCTTTCTCAAGTCAACTTAAAAAATATAACTTTAATCTAGTTGACCTTTCCCCTCAGTGTGAGACTATGGCCTAGTGGGGACACCTAGACCACTACGTCTTCCAAACCTCTTCTTCAAGAGGTGGGGGACATTACAGTCTCCCCTGCTTGAAATTGCTTGTGTTTGGATTTATGAACATAGAAGCATCCTCCTCCTACATGTCCTCCATGCATCCAATTTTTCAATTCAGTATTTGTATATCTTGTTGTTTGGAGGACGATGACTCACTACTTTGTTTGGTGTTGAAGTTCAGAGCTATTCCTTTTTAATTCTTGGATGTTGATATTTGATTCATTGATTCCATTTACACATTTTTGGCTTGGCTCTTCTACATAGAATCATGGGTTGTGGTTGTTTGGAAGTAATGGTGGTATCTTGGTTGTGTGGGTGTCTCTATAATTTTTCTTTTGGCTATTGGTTTGGTGTTCTAATTTTTTTAGTTCTTGCATGTGGATTCTTGTGTCATTAATATCGGTTTTTATTACTCAGGGTGTAGTTTGCTAGGGGTGTGTTTGTTTTGAATTATTGATGGTGGCTTTGTTGTATGTGTTCCCCTATCATTATTCTTCTGGCTATTGATTTGGCACTCTAATTTTCTTAATGTTTTCATGTGAATCCCTTATTTATTAGTACCATTGTGGTGACTTGTCTTTTTGAGTCACTTCTTTTAGTGTTTCTTTAAAAATGAGCTTGAGGCCATAAAGCCACATTATTGATTCCATTTTATTAGCTAGGGTGTAGTGAGTAGTGGATGTGGTTGTTTGGAATTGTTGGTGGTAGATTGGTTGTATGGTGATATAGAGAGTAGGTGGCATTTTCTTCATAGTAATTTCCTTGGTCTTCTCCATTCACTCTTCATGTTCTTTACATTGACATTTGTGGTGATTGTAGTTGTGTTTGTATCTACATTCTATGTGGTCCGCAGGGTTGTCACAAGCCATATTTATAACATAATGCATTCCCCACCCTCATTGTGTTTCCTTGTGGGTTGTGTTGTGGTCAATATGATTTGGTCGTTGCTTTGTTACAGTGATATTTTGTTTATTCACATGTGTTGTTTCCTAACTTATGTTGTTCATCTTGTGGACATTGGTTAGTTCTTTTGCATGTTTATGTTTCAATGTTGATTCCTAATCCATTGATGTTATTTGTAGGTTAGTGGTTTGTGATTCCAAGTGAATTCTTTTAGCATTTCACCAAAAGCAAGGAGTAGGTTGTTGACCTAGATTGCTGCTCCATCTCAATTCATGGGGTGTAGTAAGTTAGGGGTGTGGTTGTTGATCTAGATTTTTACTTCATCTCAATTCATAGGGTGTAGTAAGATAGGGTAATGGTTGTTTGGAATTATTATTGCTAGTTATAAAACTTTTGACATTTATTTCTAATGTAGGGTGCTCTAATATCTAATGCATTGTATATGGCCATGCTAGTTTTAATTTGAGCCTACTATTTTGTAAATGAACTGATGTTGCATGTTTTTCCTAATGGATTTTAGATTTACAAACCAGGGTTCCATATGTCTATGTTGACCTTGGTAATGTGATTTATATTGTGTGTTAGTTGTAATTGGATATAAACAAAGATAATTGGAGTGCTTGAATAGATTTCTAGTAAATGTCTCTACTAATAAGTAGAAGGTTGCATTGGAAAGGGTGTTTAAGTGGAGTCATGTTGATGGATTTATTACTAAGGATATTACTGAGATCAGAGATATGATTAGCTCCCATTTTCATAATATTTTTTCTCATTATGCTTTGATGGATGGTGTGGTGGCTACTATAGATTCTTGTCATTGTTTGGTCCCTCATAAGGTTTCTTTAAATGATAGGAACATGTTAGATAATGATTTTCCACGCAGGTCCACAAGGGAAACAACGCAGGTAACAAACCCGTGAATGGAGGATCGCCCCGGTGATGTTCAAGCATGCCAAACCTAGCAGGGGTCAGAGAATAAAGGCTCGCCTCACGCATTAAAACGAAGACGGTCAGAGGGGCCCGAGGTGCGGACAGAACCCAGCGATA
>SNQJ01S0016991.1:5683-28618 GCA_010110895.2 Picea sitchensis
AGTTGGCCTAGTCTGCCAAATTTGGTGAACCCACCAACTATTTTGTTTTCAAATTTCATTCACGGGTTGTCCTTGTGCATTTCATGCCTGCCATGTGGCAGCCCCTGATTGGTCCACGTGGTGGCTTCTCATTGGGCCACACTTCCCCTTGCCAAGTCATCATGCCACATTAGTGTGCCACATCAACCGTATGGACTACCACGTGGCACGATCTGATTGGTCCAAGGATCAGTCCAAAACACCAAAACACTGGGTGACATGTGGCAGTCTTTGGTGCTTCTACATAATCATGTTGGCATCATGCTGATGTCAGCATGCCACATGTAACTTCCCTACTCCTTCCATGAGTTTTGTACAGACGATGACATCATTTGTATGAATGTTGACTCATCCCTTACTGATTGGGCTAGGTTGACCAAACTTTGACTGTGAATATCTTTCAATCCATAACTCCGTTTGATGAGCCATTTGCACCGTTAAAAATATTGCGATGCGATCTTCGCAATCATGCCATTTTCTCTAAGTTTTTGGAACTTTGATTTTTTTCCCTTTCTTTATCTGTTGGAGCCATTTTGAGCGTTTTGAGTTGCCTCTGTGAGTTCTTAGTTGTTCTTAGCCTTCGTTGGATCCTTTTTGGATCATGGAACTTTTGTACATACCTTTGAAAGAATACATACAATGATTATTATTTTAAGACCAAAGGTGTGACCCATGCTAACCCCTACTTCTTTCATGATGATGTACAATATCATGACACCAAGGTTCTTAGAAAGACTAAAATTAAAACTATGTTCATGGAAGAAGAAACCATGATTTATGACATGAGATATAGCTCAAAACCAAAAAAATCTAAATATTCAATGAGTCAAACCTAGAATTCTAAAACTATTTTGACCCCTGCACATCCTATGTGCTACCATGTGTCTCCACAAGGGATGGAAACCTCCCTGTGAGGCTCCAAGAACATGCAGTTGCAGTGCCTTATCCATTGGGAAAGGATTCATTATTAAAATAAAACAGAACTAACTAATAGACTGGGATTTACAATGAAATGAAGCCACCCATGGCTTTTAGAAAAAGTATTTCTTTAGAAAATGCCCATTGACTGGGCCACCAGGAATTTCAACATCTTCCAAATTCTGCATCTTAAAAGTATTATTTTTCAAAACTTTAGAAAATTTAAAAGGACCAACCCAAAGGGCTTCGAATTTACCATATTTTCCCGTATGTTTCCCTTGAGCATCCCATTTGATTACCAGGTCTTTGAGCTGAAAATCTTCCTTCTTCACCTTCTTGTCAAAAACTTCTTTGATTTTTTGTTGAAGACCTTGTGCTTTGTCAAAAAATTGTTCTCTAGTTTGTTGTACTTACACAAGTTGATGCATCCTCCTGCTCATTTCATATGGTTCCCCTTCTTGGTATTGAAGAAACGTTTCCACACGTAAAGCTAATTGAGCAAGGAAAACAGCTTTAGTTCCATAAACTAGTTGAAATGATGTGGTGCCAATTGACCTTTTAGTGGTTACTCTATCTTTCCATAGGGAAAACTTCAACTTTGAATCCCATGAATTCTTATTATCTTCCATCAATTTTATGATAATCTTCACTAATATTTTATTGGAGGATTATGCTAAGCCATTACCCTGATGGTAATATGTAGTGGAGTGGATAATTTGAATACCAATTTTTTCATATAACTTCACCAGGGGATCAGCCTTAAAAGTTGTTTCATTATCAGTGAAAATTTTATTTGGGAAACCAAACCTTGATAGAATATATTCCAAGAAGCCACTAATTACCTTGTGTGTTTCATTCCTGGTGGGAATGGATTATATCCATTTGCTAAAGTAATTGGTAGCAGTGAGAATCCAATAGTGATGGCCACTTGAGGATGGATGAATTTCTCCAATGAAGTCTAGTCCCCATTGCTGAAAAGGGCCAGATACCATTATGGGTTTCAAAGGAAAATATTTGAAATGTTGTTTGCATAAGAATTTCTAACATTTGTCACAAGTCCACATAAACTCCCATGAAATTCAATCATAGTTTTTTTTGCCTCTTCTATATCTAAACATCTTAAAAGAATCCCTAAAGGATATTTCCAATACAGAATCTGATCAACAATACAATACCTGACTGCTTTAAGTTTTAGAGCCCTTACTTTGGTCTTCTCAAGTCTAGTGGGGGGCTTCAAATTCTACAGGAAATAGATGAAGTCCTTGTACCAATTGCATTATGCCAATTTTGATAGTATTTGCAAGTTGCTGCTAGGAATATCAGATTGTTGATTTATAGAGTTAGTACTCATGAAATTTACTCACAGTGCCTTACACTTCTATTTAGCTAGAAATCTAGCTAAACCTTGACCTTTTACCAACTTGGTGAGTTTCACCTCAATATCAAACTCCAAAATATTATCAATCCACTTACTTATTTTCCCAACTATATTAGGTTGAATCAGGATTTCTTTCACGGAGCTTGAAGGAACATAAGAAATGGTTTTTTAGTAAAGAACATATACCCTAAGCGATTTTATATCTTTGACTAAAGCATAAGTTTTTTTCTCCATTATGTCATATCTGACTTCAACATCTCTCAAGGCCCTACTGAAAAAAAGAGATAGGATACTCCATTCCATATGAATTCTTCTAAAGAAGGACAATAGCTAATGTATCATTTGAGGCAAAGGAAAAAATCAAAAATATCTTTGAGTAGTCAGGACTGATCAAAACAGGAGCATCAGCCAGTGCTTTTTTTTATATATTCAAAAGAACTCCTAGCTTCAAGTGTCCATTTTAATTCATTCCCTTTTCTCAGCATGGTAGTGATGAATTTCACTAACTCAGAAAAGTTAGATACAAATCTCCTCAAAAATTTTATCTTACCTAAGAAGGATTGAATTTCTTTCTTGGACCTTGGGAGAGAAAGAGTTTTAATAGCATCTACTCTATTTGGGTCAATTTTTACTCCTTCAGCTGAGAAAATATGTCCTAGAAGCTTACCTTCCTTCATGGAAAAAAGAGACTTATTGGGATTAAGGGACATCCCATACTTTCTGCATTTCAAAAACACCCTCTCTAAATGTTGGTATTGCTCTTGATCAGACTTGGAAAACATTGTGATATTAGATGTTAGCACATAGGATGTGTAGGGGTCAAAATATTTTTAGAGTTCTAGGTTTGAGTCATAGGATATTTAATTTTTTTTGTTTTTGAGCTATATCTCATGTCATAAATCATGTTTGATTCTTCCATGAACATAGTTTTAATTTTAGTCTTTCTAAGAACCTTGGTGTCATGATATTTTTCATCATCATGAAAGAATTAGGGGTTAGCATGGGTCACACCTTTGGTCTTAAAATCATCAGCATTGTATGTCTTGTCTCAAAGGTATGTCAAAAGGCTCCATGATATCATTCTCAACTATTTGAGGGTCAAGTCAAGTGTCCAATATACTCACTGCAAACTCACATGAAAGTTTGCAACGTATCAAGAAGTACCTTATGCACTTGTTTTTCATTATTTTAATTTGAAAACGTGTCAGGGGAGATCTCATCGTTTTCAACATATTAAATGCATTATGTTCTTCAGTATTGTTTCAATGAACAAGTCTAATAGTTTGAATGAAGCGCGCTGAAAAAGTTTGAAAAATTGGCACTGTTGTCGAGGACGAATTGAAGATCTTTCCCTGGGTTGTACGACAATGACATTATTGATTTTGTTGGTGTACAAAAATTAGTAAATAGAACTAATGCATAGTGCACCTGGTGACTCCAAAGTTTAGTTGTGGCTCCCAAGAGTAGGCACATGAGTGATAACCTACAGTCCCCTCTGGCTACACCTGAACCTTATCCAGAAAAAATCATAAGGAAGGGAAAAGCTTTGCAAGGATCCTCCTCTTCTAAATTCTCAGGTATTTCTAGAGACCTAGTTGATTATATTTTCCATACACTAGTTGTTTTTTCTCATGTTTCTCATTTACCTATTACTGAAAATCCTGTAAATTCATAACTAGAAGATTTTCCTGTAGAATACACAACTTTTTCCCCAGACTTGAAAGAAGAAAACTTGGAAAGTTTTGATTTTCTTGCATCTCCTGAAATTGTAAAGTGGTTTAGACTTGAAGTTTGGAAGATTTATATTTCTTAGGTTCTCCTTCTCCCCATTCTTTTAAGTTTATTGTAACTAAAGAAGAATAAACATCAGTTTCTGTTGAAATCCCCCGAGCTCTATCCAAGTCTCAACCACCTTCTGTTAAATATGAATTTTCTCCACCTTATACTCCTCATTTTTCAAAACCTCCAATTATACAGATTGCACTTTTACCTATTAAGTCACCTTATACTTCTCATAAAAGTCAAAGTCCTCATTTTCCAAATCAAATGGTAGGAATTAATGCTCCTCATAACAGAATGGATGCCATTTTGGCTACTAGGTATGCACCATTGGTGCTTCCTTAACCCATGAATGCTCTTATAGTAGGATATTACCTTAATTACATGCCTAAATTCACTAAAGAGGAAGATATCACTGTAGAAGAACATCTTGTTGCATTTTATAGTTATGCAAATAATTTGAATATTGAAAATGAAGATGTCTGGATGAGAGTATTTTTTAAAAGTCTAGATGGAGAAGTTAGGAAGTGGTTTAGAAGTTTATCTCATGGATCAATATGTGGAATTGAAGCCCTGGATGATGCATTTTTAAGACATTAGGGTGACAAAAAAGACTTCTTATACAGAATTTGGGGCTCTTAAAAGGAAAGAGGGTGAATCAGTGTGAGATTTTTCAAAAAGATTTAACAAGATGTACAAACAAATTCCTACTGATATTAAACCCACTGAAACTTCTACTAAAATAACATATGCAAGTGATTTTGACCCAGAATTCTGTCTTTTTTTTAGAGAAAGAATGTCTACAACATTGGTCCATATGAAAGATGTTGCACTAGAGGTTGAATCAAATATATTAGCAGCAGATAAGTTGAGGGGAAAATATGATAGAGATAAAAGAAAATAAAATGAAGAAGCCTCATCTTCAGATGCTTCAAGAATTAATCCCCAAGTTGATGAGTTTACTAAGTTGGTTAAGTCATTATTTGCAGAGATGGAAAGATTAAAACTTGAAAGGAGACAAAAAAATATAAATCCTCAAGATTTTGGAAATAGAAATAATTTCAGAAGGCCAAATAATACACCTCAAATCTTGCAAAGAGATAAAAGAAATAGAGAGGATCAAAAGGTTCAAACTCCTCTATAGAACAATTTGGTTGATGATGAAGAAGGAAATAATGAAGAAGCAAACCAAGAAATTCATTATTTAGGGGATACAATTGCTTCCCCTCATTTGACCCAGACAGCTTATGAAGAATATTTAATGTGCAATTAGTTGAATGAGTTAAGTAAAGGAGAAAAAGTCAACGAAGCTCAAAACAAGTATAATTTGAGGTCAAAACAAAAGGAGGGAAAACCAAATACATGTACGCATCCTAAAAAATTAGATACCCCTCCCAAGGTAGTGGCTACACTAAATAAAGAAATAGGAGAAAAAAACAATTAGCCCATTATCAAGGCTCTTATTCAAGAGGCAAAGGAAATTCAAAAATCCCAATCCTATTTTAATTTTGAGAGTGAAATCCAGAAAATCAAGATTCTTGTCCCACTCCTAGAATTAATGAAAAAAGAAGATTTTAAGAAATCTATCTCAAAAATGTTGCAACTTGAATCTTATCCCCCTTCAACCGACTCAGTTAACTTGCAGGATGAGAAACCTGCAATTATATTGGGACCACTGGTAGAAGACGGAGATGACTCATCTCCCCCCTTTTACACTTCTTTGAATGTGCATGACAAAATTTTGCACAATTGTCTTATGGACTCAGGTGCATCCCACAAATTGATGCATAAGGTTGTCATGGATGAATTGGATCTAGAAATTACTAAAGCATATCATGATTTGTATTCCTTTGACTCAATAAAACTAAAATGTCTTGGAGTTATTAAATATCTAGTTGTCACGTTTTTTCAACTACCTATGAAAAGCATAGTCATGGATATTGTAGTTGCAGATGTTCCTCCCAAATTTGGGATGTTACTGTTTAGATCATGGATCAATATGTTAGGAGGGACTTTGCAAATGGATCTTTCTTATGCTACCATACCAGTCTTTGGGGGTGAGCACAGAAGGTTGTATAGAGAAGCACAGTTAACATATATCAAAAGTGATGAGGGAAACCCAACAAACAATCCCATCTATGTTGTTGATATTGATTTAGGATCTAGTATTATTCATCTTACTTATTTTCCTCAGTCGCCATTGGAAATAAAAAATCAGACACCAACATGTGAAACAACTAGACAACGTGCTCAAACATGGAAAATGTATTTTGATGGTGCATATTCCAAGGATAGTGTTGGTGCTGGAGTAGTGTTCATTTATCCTTCTCGGGATGTCACAACCTTGTCCTTAAAACTTTTATTTTAAACCACAAACAACAATGCAGAATATGAAGCCTTAGTTTTGGGGCTTAGAGTTGCAAAGGACATGAAAATTGAAGAATTGTCAGTTTTTGGAGATGCATAGTTGATTGTGCATCAAGTCAGAAACATCTATTAAGAAAAGAAACCTAGACTGAAAGCTTATAGGAATCAGGTTTGGGACCTCATTGATAATTTATTCTTAGCCTTCAACATACCTTTTGTTTCTAGAGAGGCTAATACATTGGTTGATTCCTTAGTTGTTTCTGCTAGTAATTTTAAAATCCCACTACCTCCAAAACCTAAGTATAATGTTGAGGTGAAATACAGACTTGTTATACCTCATAATGTTAAGAATTGGAAGGTTTTTTAATATGATCAATAAATAAAGAGGTTTTTGGAAACAATAGATGAATTTTCTACTCTTCATATTGACCAAGATCCAGATGATGATAAAAATATGCATGGTGATCAATTTTTGAACAAGATTGAAGATCAAAAAGTTGTTTGGTTGCCTAGCAATCACATTCCTAAAGGACTGGTTCCATTGGAGAGATTGTTTTATAACAATGATGTAGCTTTGAAAGTGAGTGGTTCTAAGGAAAATGCAGATTTGATAGAATGTAATATAGGTACTGAAGAGGAACCCCAAATATGTTAAATTGTCTAGTATCTTATTAGAAAATCAAAGGGCTGAATATATCAAATTGTTGAAAGAATTTTGGAAAAACATTTGCATGGAAGTATGAAGACTTGGAAACTTATGATACTAGCATCATTGTGCATAGAATACCTTTGAAAGATGACACCAAATCTTTCATACAAAAACTTAGGCAGATCAACCTTATGTTATTTCCCATTATGGAAAAAGAAGTCAAAATGTTGTTTGATGCCCGGATCATTATACCTCTAAGTTATTTTGATTGAACAACTAATTTGGTCACTGTCAGAAAGAAGAATGGTGAAATCAATCTTTATGTTGACTTCGGGAACTTAAATAGGTGTTCCATAAAAGACAACTACCCCTTGCCAAAAATGGAGCATATCTTGCAAAGGGTGACAGGCTCAGTAAGGATTTCAATGATTGATGGGTTTTCGGGATACAATCATATTTTTGTGTTACCAGAGGAAAGAGAAAAGACAGTGTTTACCACTCCTTGGGGTACATTCATGTATTCCAAGATGCCTTTCAGTCTCATGAATTCAGGGAAAAAATTGTAACGTGCAATGGACATTAAATTTATTGGAGAGAAAGGCATGTTTGTGGTTATCTATTTGGATGATAGCACAGTGTTTTCCAAATCTGATCAAGAGCATTACCAGCATTTAGAGAAGTTGTTTTTGAAATGTAGAAAGTATGGGTTGTCCCTTAATCCAAAGAAGTCTCTTTTTTCCATGAAGGAAGGTAAGTTGCTAGGATATATTGTCTCAGTTGAAGGAGTAAAAATTGACCCAAATAGAGTAGAGGCTATTAAAACGCTTTCTCTCCCAAGGACCAACAAATAAATTTAGTCCCTCTTAAGTAAGATAAAAAAATTTGAGGAGATTTATATCTAACTTTGTTGAGTTAGTGAAATTCATCATTGCCATGTTGAGAAAAGGGAATGAAGTAAAATGGACACTTGAAGATAGGATTTATTTTGAGAAGATAAAACAAGAATTGGTTAATGCTCCTGTTTTGATCATTCCTGCCTACTCAAAGGAATTTTTTATTTCTTCCTTTGCCTCAAATGATACATCAGTTGTTGTCCTTCTTCAGAAGAATTTGGATGGAATGGAGCAGCCTGCCTCTTTTTTAAGTAGGGCCTTGAGAGATGTTGAAGTCAGATATGACATCATGGAGAAACAAGCTTATGCTTTAGTCAAAGCTCTAAAAGCCTTCAGGGTATATGTTCTTCAGTCAAAAATCAGTGCTTGTGTTCCTTCAATCTCTGTGAAAGAAATTATGATTCAGCCTGATATAGATGGGAAAAGAAGTAAGTGGATTGCTAAGATTTTGGAGTTTGATCTTGAGGTGAAACCCACCAAGTTGGTAAGAGGTAAAGGTTTAGATAGATTGCTAGCTTAATCCAATTGTAAGGAAATGGGAGTAAATTTCATGAGTACTAACTCTATAAATCAGCAATCTGATATTCCTACCATCGGCTTGCAAATCAGCTCAAAATTGGCAGAATGCAGTTGCTACAAGGACCTCATACATTTCTTGCAAAATTTGCAGCCTCCCACTGGACTTGAGAAGACCAAAGTAAGGGCTCTAAAACTTAAAGCAACCAGGTATTGTATTATTGATCAAATTATGTATTGGAAAGATCCTTTAGGGGTTCTTTTAAGATGTTTAGATCCAGAAGAGGAAAAACAAACTATGACTGAATTTCATGGGATTTTATGTGGAGGTCATCACTTCTGGAGGACTACATCATAAAAGGTACTTAGAGATGGGTATTATGGGCCTATTTTATTCATTGATGTGTGTGAAAAGATCAAGACTTGTGACAAATGTCAGAAATTCTCAAGCAAATAGCAGCTCAAAACTTTGCCTCTGAAACCCATAGTGGTATCTGTCCCTTTTCAGAAGTGGGGACTAGACTTTATTGGATAAATGAATCCATCCTCAAGTGGTCAGCACCATTGGATTCTCACTGATACTGATTACTTTACCAAATGGATAGAATACATTCCCACGAAGAATGAAACACACAAGGTAAGTATTGGCTTCTTGGAAGATATTTTATCAAGGTTTGGTTGCCCAAATAAAATTGTCACTGATAATGTAACAACTTTTAAGGTTGATCCCCCGGTGAAGCTCTGTGAAAAAATTGGTATTCAACTTATCCACTCCTCTCCATATTACGCTCAGGGTAATGTATTAGCAGAATCCTGCAACAAAATCTTAGTGAATATTATCATAAAATTGTTGGAAGATAATAAGAATTCATGGGATTCAAAGTTGAATTTTTCCCTATGGGCAGATATAGTAACCACTAAAAGGTCAATTGGCACCACACCATTTCATTTGGTTTATGGAACTAAAGTTGTTTTCTCTGCTCAATTCGATTTACCTATGGAAAAGTTTCTTCAAGACCAATAAGGGGAACCATATGACATGAATAGGAGAATGCATCAACTTGTGGAAGTACAGCAAACCAAAGAACATCTTTTTGACAAAGCACAAAGTCATTAACAAAAAATCAAAGAATTTTTTGACAAGAAGGTGAAGAAGGAATATTTTCATCTCGAAGACCTGGTACTCAAATGGGATTTTCAAAGGAAAGATAAGGAAAAACATGGTAAATTTGAATCCCTTAAGGTTGGTCCTTTTAAAAATTTTGAAGTTTTGCAAAATAATACTTTTAAGTTGCAGAATTTGAAAGATGATGAAATTCTCGGTGGCCCGGTCAATGGGTATTTTCTAAAGAAATGTTTTTTTCTAACAGCCATGGGTAGCTTATGTTAGGGAACTAACCTACCTAACCCCTCAAGTGGGTAGAATAATATATTTCCATGTAATAAAGGTCAATATTAATAAGGCCTAGAAATAAGGAGGAATAAGTCAAATGTAAGAAGACCTAATAGAAGCTTTCACTTCTAGAAGGATATTCCTCTAGATTGTTCTTTTGGATAGATATATTTAGTATAAATAAGAGTAGAGGGTATGAGAATTTTTTTCTTGGATATTATTGTAATAGAGCTCTGCTCTGTTGGAGGATATTATTGTAATAGAGTTATAGCACAGGGAAAACCCTTATATGTAGAAACCCCGAATAATATACCCCTTGGGATGGAAACAAAAACAAAACAAACAAGATATATTGTCGTGCAACTATTCCTTCTACATTGTGGTTGCGAAATTACTACACATTTCTTCCTGTTAAGAATTTGGGCATTTCAACACTCCAGTATTATTCAGGTCGGAGTATAACTCTGCAAGAGTAAAAAAAAAAAGTATAGTGGTCTTGCGGCACACTTATTTGGGACCTATCCCATTGGATTCTCCTTTTCTCCCTTATCGCATTCATACCTTTCATTTTTAATCCTTTTTTTTACAGTGGACCCAGCCCCTTATCAGCTTCCCTATTTTGTCACCTATTCCATTATATTTCCCTTCTTGCCATGGTACCTATCACTTATAAGTCCTTTTTTGTGGTCCCACCCACCCATTTTTCCTTACCCGCATTTCCCCTCTCCAAATGGCCACCACTCACAACCAAGACCTCCAATATTCCATCAATAAATCCCAGGACTCCATCCAAAATATGAAATATAAGATTAGCTCTACCAATTCCCCCCTTTCACAATTCGAGACCTAAGTCCAACACAAATTTGACACCATGGAAGCCAAATTCATGAACCAATTTAGCATGCTCCAGTCTGTTGTCAACTAGTTGTTGAACCGCTCTCTGGGTCCTTCCTCCTCAGACCAACCAGATGTTATTGATTCCTCTCATTCTTTACATTTTCAATCCAACTCCTTTCATCATGACCCTCATATTCCCCACGTAGAGGTCAATAAATTTGAAGGCTTTGATCCTACTAGTTGGGTCACTCAAATGGAGCATTATTTTTCTCTGCATGGTATTACTGATGAGTTGGAAAAGGTTCACTATGTTGTCCTTTATCTAGATATTGAATGATGGAAATGGTGGAAACGGCATAAAATTTCACGTTAGGGGGACCTATTTTGTTGCATAGCTCTATGACTGCTTTGACACTGATACCCACTATCTCGGTTGTTTGACCAAGTTTAAATAGTTAGGCACAGTGGAATAATTTATAACTTCTTTTGATCATTTTTCCTTTCGAACCGAGAGCATGTCATATGCTTTCTTCCATTAATTCTTTATCAGTGACCTAAAGGATGAAATCTGATCTCAGGTTCTCATGGACCGCCCTCATACTTGGTTGGAAGCTACTAAATGTTCTAAATAGGCTCAACAAGTATTTTTTTCCTAGAACAAAAAACCCTCTTTTGTTCCTCTCCCTCAAACCACTAATAATAACCCCCATGTCACTCCCCTCAAGGTCCAAAAATTAACTAGGTTTGAAATGTTTGAATGCCAACTGAAGGGTCTTTGTTATAATTGTGATGAAAAATATTTTCTAGGGAACAAGTGTAAGGAACAAAGAAATTTATGGTCATTTTCGAAGATGTTTCTGAAGAAGATAAGACAATTCCACTTGTTGAAGATCCCTCCCCTCCCAATCCTACCCAGGATCCCGCTGACCCACCTAAATTTAAACCACTCATTTCCTTGCATGCCCTCACTGGCTTCTCTACTCCACAAACCCTCAAGCTAATTGGATATATTAAGCATAGGAAGGTCATCATCCTTGTTGACAGTGGTATCACCCACAATTTTAGTCATCATCACATTGCCCAGGAAACCAATTGTTATATTTGTGTTTTCAATAATTTTCAAATCATGATAGCCAATGGTGGGTCCATGAAATGTGGTGGGCATTGTGAAAATGTGTGTCTTCAAATTGGAAATTCCCACCTGAAATATCATATGTTTTCCATTGAAATGGGATGTTGTGGCATTGTGATAGGTGTTGAATGGTTACACACTTTGGGTCCCATTCTTATTTATTTTAAGGAATTAACCATGAAATTCCAATAGGAGGGACAAAGGTATCACTTCCAAGGTCTCATAGTTGGTTCTCCTAATATCATCAGTTCACATTGCATGGAAAATCTCCTCAAGAAAGGCCACTCTGATATTATTGCTCAACTCCATTATATTCAAGTGGTTGAGACACCCTCTGTGCATCCTGACCTCCAAGATATTCTCTCCAAACACCAAGTTATTTTTTCCACTCCTTAGGTACTTCATCCTTCTTGTGGTTCTCATGATCATTCCATACCCCTTGTTCCTGGAAGTCTTCCTCCCAATGTTCTCCCTTATCGTCATCCCTTTTCCCAAAAGAATGAAATTGAGAAAATAGTGATGGAATTGCTCCAAGTGGGTGTTATCCACCCAGTACCATCCCTTATTCTTCTCATGTGGTCATGGTACTTATGAAAGAAGGTACTTGGCACATGTTTCCTGAGTTTGGTGCCCTCAATAAACTCACCATCAAGGAAAAGTTTCCCATTCTTGTCATTGATGATCTCTTGGATGAGTTGAGTGGTGCTCGGTACTTCACTAAACTTGATCTGTGTTTTGGCTACCACCAGATACATATGCAATATGTTGACATCCCCAAGACTTCCTTTCAAACTCATGAGGGTCACTATGAGTTCTTGGTCATTCCCTTTTGCCTATGTAATTCCCCCTCCACCTTCCAAAGCCTCATGAATCATGTCTTTCATCCTTTTCTTTGTCATTTTGTCTTAGTTTTTTTTTATGATATTCTCATTTATAGTAAAACTTGGCAATCCCATCTTGCCCATGTGTCTCAAGTTGTCCATCTACTCTCTCAGCATCAAATTTTCCTCAAAACTCTAAATCTTCCTTTGGCACCTCGAAAGTCGAGTACTTGGGTCATATTGTTGGCAAGGCTGGTGTTCGAGTGGATCCTAAGAAGATTGAATCAATGCAGGATTGGCCTCACCCCAATATTATCAAAAGCTTGCGTGGTATTCTCGGTTTAACAGACTATTATCACAAGTTTGTTCAGAATTATGGAAAGATTGTGGTCCCTCTCACTACTCTCCCTAAAAATAATTCTTTCACTTAAACTCTCACAGTTGATCATGCCTTTCAAGCATTGAAAGAAGCTTTGTGCACTAATCCGGTCTTAGCCCTTTGTTAGGAACCAAATACCAATATAGTATAGAAAAACCTCAGAATAAGTACTCAACGCCTTGAAAAAGAGAGAATTTCAGATAATAATCTTCTTCGAGGGGGAAACCTCCTTATACACCACATATATTTCCCAAATACAAGATGATAACAAATTAAAAGGTCTCTTTGCTATATATAGGAGACTAGGAGGTACAATTAAAACTAATGGACCCAAGCTGACATAAATAAAATAACATTACTAATGTAATATTCCCTAATTAAGGGGTAATGTGCCACTATTTAGGGATTAACATGCCCCTCCCCTTCAGAAAAGTGTTGTCCACAATGCTTGAATAATTATGGATGCTTATGTATAAAATATTCATCTTCCCAAGTGGAATCTTCAGCAGGTACTTTCCTCCTCTTAATGAGATACTCTGAAATGGATCTATTCCTTAGCTGGTGAATTTTTGTGTCAGTGATAGATTCAGGCTCCAATATTATTTTTCCTTCCTCGTTAAGTTTTGGAAATATAGTTTGAACTAGTATCTTATGACCTATAAGCTTATTTAAGCATGAAACATGGAAAACAGGGTGTACTCGTGAAGATGCAGGAAAATCCAATTTGTATGCCATAGTACCAATCTTTTGCAACACATTATAAGGGCCATAGTGCTTTGGTGATAATTTATTATCCTTCTTTCCTTGCTTGAGGGACATATGTTTCTATGGTTGTAGCCTTAAAAACACCCAATCCCCTACTTCAAAACTTCTTTCACTACGATGTTGATCTGCTTTTTTTTTCATGTGATTTTGTGCCATGGTCAGGTTGTCCTTTAAGATTTGGAGAACTTGTTGTTGATGATCGATGTGATCTCCCACTGCTTGAACCTTAGAATTTTATTTTAGATAAAAAGTGATGGAAGGAGAACCCCTAGACACTTCCAGCTTTCTAAAAGATATCATGCTCAGATTTCTCTCCTCTCTGCCCAAATTTCCAAGCTTCAGTAGCCGAGCGTGGTGAATATACAGAACTACACTCCCAAAGACTCACAGTTTATTTCACCTCAGCCTCAAGCTATCCAAGTTATATTTTCCAAACCTATGAAAGAAATAATTGAAGAAGAAAATCTAGCAAAATATTCTTTAGATAACATCATATTCCATCTAGAAGAATCCATAAGAGAAAAGGAAGCATTGATAAAAGAACTATGGAAAAGCTTGAAGATGCAAAGAGAAGAATTGAACTTTCTCAAGAACAAAAGAGATGAACAATGGGAAAGAGAAATGTTCAATCAGAATACAGAAATTGAAGCCAGCGAGTCTAAACAAATGAATGGACTTGATGATAGATTGGTAATTTCTGTAGATATAAAAGTTCAGGGATATTTGCAATATACTCTAGACGCACAGCTAGACACAGGAACCATGAACTCTTATGCTAAATATGGAGCTATACCATCTTACTATTGGAAACCTATTGACATTGCTTTTAAAGCAGTCAATAAGACTGAAATAAAGATTAAGTCTATTGCCCCAAACTTTCCAATAATAATTCAAGGAGCCAAAGTAATGGTTAATCTCTATTGCTATGATACTGGTGCGGATATTTTGTTGGGACAAGACTTTGTAAATAAATGCTTACCTTTTGTTATAGGTAGTGATTTTGTACAGGTTATTATTTTGGGTAAATCCATAAAAGTACCTAGTAAGTCTTCTTTTGAAATAAGGATTGAAGTCAAGCAAACTCTCCTAGACATTGAGAAATTTGTTGAAAGCCTAATCAAGATCCATAAAATAATAAATCATACTGAGAAACATGGTCTTGAGATTATTAATGATGTGAAGGATAAAATAGAGAAGGATTGCAGATCGGAACATCCTAATTCTTTCTGGACGAGAGAACAATATTTTTTCAGTCTTCCCTACAAAGAAGATTATATTGCCAAGCCTCAAAAGGCTTCTGCCAATCATATGTCTCCCACAGAATCTGAATATTGTCAAAAGGAGATAGCTGAACTCTTGGACAGAAAATTAATAGAAACCAGTAGAAGCCCATGGGCTTGTCCTGCTTTCTATGTAAATAAGCATAGTGAACAAAAGAGAGGAAAACCTAGAATGGTTATTAATTACAGAGCTTTGATTGAAGCTTTACTGCCTATCAGGTTCCCTCTGCCATCCAAGGAGTTGTTATTTGCAAAGATTAGAAAATGCAATGTATTTAGCAAATTTGATTTAAAGAGTGGTTTCTGGAAAATTGGCATTGTTCCGAAAGACAGGTACAAGACAGCCTTCATTGTACCTAATGGTCAGTACCAATGGAGAGTCATGCCATTTGGATTAAAGAATGCACCCTCTGAGTTTCAAAAAAGAATGGATGATATCTTTAATCATTTGGCATTTGTTATTGTATATATTGATGACCTTCTTGTATGTTCCACTGATAGCATATCGCATGTACAACATCTCAGGATTGTTTATAATCTCTTGTTCAAACATGGTTTGGTTTTAAGTAAGTCTAAGCTTTGTTGGGCCCAGACTNAAATTGGCATTGTTCCGAAAGACAGGTACAAGACAGCCTTCATTGTACCTAATGGTCAGTACCAATGGAGAGTCATGCCATTTGGATTAAAGAATGCACCCTCTGAGTTTCAAAAAAGAATGGATGATATCTTTAATCATTTGACATTTGTTATTGTATATATTGATGACCTTCTTGTATGTTCCACTGATAGCATATCGCATGTACAACATCTCAGGATTGTTTATAATCTCTTGTTCAAACATGGTTTGGTTTTAAGTAAGTCTAAGCTTTGTTGGGCCCAGACTAAAATAGAGTATCTAGGACTGATACTTTCTAAAGGAGCAGTTGAGTTGCAGGATCATGTGCTTAAAAAGATTTATGAGTTTCCAGATGAGATTCTTGACCAAAAGCAGCTACAGAGATTCCTATGTTGTTTAAACTACATCAGACAGTTTTATGAAAACCAAGAAAAGGATTTATGAATCCTACAAAAACGTCTAAGTAAGATGATGCCTTGGAACCACAAGATGACAACAGTTGTCCAAATCATCAAACAGAAGATACAAAATTTTCCAAGACTACATCTTCCTAATATGTCATTCCAACTTATTCTTGAAACTGATACCTCCAATGACACTTGGGTTGCATTATTGCTTCAAAAGAATGGACCCAAGTTAAAAGAAGTCTGTATATACACTTCTGGTTGTTTTACGGATACAGAATCTAAATATCCCTCATCCCATAAGGAAATACTTGTTGTAAAGAATGGGATAAAGAAATTTAGATTGTTTTTAAAACCTGTTCATTTCATTGTTAGAATTGATTTGAAACATATGAAAGGTATGTTGACTAATCAGAGACTTCTGGAACGGGGAAACAATTCAATTCTCAGATGGAGCTTATGGCTTCATGGATTTGATTTCGACATACAATACAAGCCTGGAAAAGATAACTTCATAGTTGACCTACTCACTAGAGAAGCCAGTGAAAAGACAATTAAATGGCTTCATCCTCCTTGAGTGTACCAGATGCTCCCCCAGGATTCAAATGGATCCTAGTTTGTAAAAATTGTAAATATTGTTATTGTTTTGACTGTCTAGAGTATTGCATAAAATCCAGTCCTGCTTGTAAATATATTTTAAACAGTTGGGTTCAGTCCAAGAACCATCTTAGCTCTTTTCTTAGCTATTTCAGGACCAGTCAGAATTTAACCAGACGAATAATCACTGGAGGACCTTTCCAAGGTCAAGCCTATATCTACATATATACTCCAGATATTTCTTATGCATATTATTGTGATATAATGTCCCAGACCAAGTATGATAGCTCATGCTGGGTTCTCTTTGATTTCTCTACATTCAAAGATTATTTATACTGGTGGTATGGATGGATATATTTGTTACTTTGGAATTATTTCCCCAAAGATATTTTGTTCTTCAGAAGCAGCAAAGATGCATTCAGACAATGGYTACGTGTAGAAGTTGAGGAAGTAGCTCAGAACAATGCTTGGTTTGTATTCAATCTTTCTTTTCAAGGCAGTGAGCTAGAATTTGAAAAATCTGATCCACCTAATCCTCAAACATTCAAAGTGACCAGTAATTTCTACGGAGATCTTTGTGTACCTAAATATGAGCTCATTCCAGCCATGCAAGGATCACCATTCTACAGATGCTTTAGTGGACTGCCTCCCTTTTCGGACATTCACGGATCTCCTCCCAGCAGTCACTATAATTATGATAGTGGTGACTCATTTGACTCTATAGAAGAACATAACATCAACAACTGGATGGAAGCATGATGGGACTTGATTCATATTGTAATAATTTGTTTTATTGTCTAACAGGCCGACAAGTGGTGTCCCGTCAGTTCCGTAGGTTCYTGTAGAACTCCACTTTGTATCTATCATATGCTAGTGGTGTCATATCTTGTGTCTTTCGTAAAAGATGTGATGGGTCCCCATATGGCCGAGCCTCTAAGGGAMSAGATAATAACTGTAGTCCACAGTTGCCCCATCCACTTGAAGGAATATTACTTTTAACAGGAAGTTGCTAGTTCTTGTCTACCGGCAACCTGTTAATTCTTGTATAAATAAACCTCCAATGGACTCATTTGGATCATCGGGATGAAGAGAGTCTGAGCGTCTATGTTAGTCTAAGTGTTTGTGTCTAAGAGCAGTGTGTATCCTCTTTACTCGCCTTCAGAAACTTGTGAACGAAAAACATTGATCTCGCTTGTAAATGTATTTTGTAATAGATCTTCAGAAAGATCTGAGTCTGTAAAGATCCTACTCTAGTAAAATCCTAACTGATTTTTAACAGATACTTGAATCAAAGCCTAACTTCTTTTTAACAGACTTATTAGTATGTCGTCTAAGACATTCTTTTTGCAGGGCTATGACAATATGTTCATGCAATCCTGCTAGAGAGAGTTCTTCTAACCCAATTCCTAAGGTTTCTAGTCTTTCTCTAACAAGATTATGAATTTTTCCTAGCATTGCTAACAAATATTTTTTGAGATAAGCAACATTTTCAGGATCAGGACACCTGTATAAAAGTTTCTGCATGGTGCATAAGAATTCAGGTACTTGGGAGACATGGCAGAGATGTTGATTCATATATAAATCCGCATAATGATCAGAATCTATTTTAGCACTACCATAAAATTCATGCACGACTTCTTTGATAAGCTCTTCAATGGGGTTATCATGGTTCATAATGGTAAGATTATCATTTTCATTGACTCTATTCCACCGGAGTCCTAGATTACCATTTAATCCCCAAGTTAGTCGAAGGGCTAACTCATTCCAAGCTACTCTGTTTCTGAAAATCATCTTCTGGGTTTTAGCCCAGGCTTGCCATTTTTTGAAAATCAACATCATCTCATTACGAGATCTGCAATTGATGTTTGTAACTGGTGTTGATTCTATGTTTTCTCTTCTAAATGAGGAATTTTCACTTGAGTTAGCTGAATCAAATGGGGCTTTCCTACTGGAACCATATTTGGCATTGCACCATTTTTCCCAAGCAGATTGGAAAGGATTTCCTCCTGCATCGTCGTCTATTGAACGTGGTTCATTAGACTTTTATCTTTCAGCTTCATCCATTCCTTTGATATCCAAAGTAGGAATGGCAGGGTTTGGCTGGAAAGAATAAACGTCTTATCCTAAAGAAGATGCTTTTGATTTGACTAATGCAAGATTTTCTGAGGCTAATAGAACTACCTGAGAAATCCTAGAAAGGGTTGGATTTAAGTGTTCTATAGGAAGTTGCTTGAGTGACAAATATTCTTTTTTAGGAGTAGAAGAAGAGGGATAGGAACCAAACCATTTATAATAAGCTTGTTTTTCTATCTCCTCATATCGTATAGGAGAAGACGATTGTTTCTCTTTTTCAAATGATTCTTTCAGACTCTGTACTTCAGTCTGAATTGTATCTAACTTTTCTAAAATTTGTACAAGGTGTAGTTTGTGAGTCTCTTGATTATGTTCTAAGTTATCAATCTCAGAATGTAGACCAATCATATGAGATTTAGTCTGCAAAATATCTTGGGCCATATCATCAATGTTTTGTGAAAGACAAACAGATTGATAATTAGCATAATTTTGCAACCTCACTATGTCCTGTGATTTCTCTGCATCTGACTTTATGTACTGTATAAAGTCAAGTTCTGCTACCAGATTGTTCTTGAAAGAAGGAGTGTGATTCCCTAGTTCTATATTTCTTTGAGGTAAGAGAGCAGACTTGTCTTTGTCTCCTCTGGGCAATGATGCGTAATTCATCATTTTTAGAACAGGGATAGATACTTCTTGACATTTAGGATAGTCAAAATGTTGTCCATTGTGTTCTATTTTGGATTGGTAAGCTCTAAAATTCTTGGGTGCAGAGGGCATCTGTTTTGTAGGAGGCTGGCATGATGTAGACTCTTCCTGGGAAGGAATACCTTTCTGACAAAAATAGCAATTTTCAAATCCTTTTTTGTGATATAGAAGATGATTATCTATTTTGGATCTGTTTGGAACGGGTTTATATATAGGAGTTCTAGAAGGAGTAGTTTGTACAGAGGGTGAAGAAGAAGTAGCTCTTCTAGGTTAAGAGTCAGAAGTGCTGGTAGATAGAGAAGACACTTATCTTTCTAGATCTTGGATCCTAACACTTTGGGATCTTCCAATTCTTAATACATTATTTCCTGACTCATTTTGTTCAATCATCAGTTGTTGGGCTATTGTAGGTGTAATTCTGGACTGTACAGGATGATACTCAGCAGACCATTCATCTGGTACTATAAGCTTGGCCAGAAAATATAGATTGAGAGATGTGTAAATGCTTAGTAGTGGATGAAGTGATCCCTTGACTGTGGTCTCCAGCAATTGTTGTAGGAAAAAAGGGTAGTTGTTGAAGCTGAAGGAAGGCGTGGAGTACTACAAAGTGTCCTTTTCCCATAGTAAGCAAGATCTTACCATCTATTATATTTACTTGCCTTCAATCGTAGTATTTTTCTGAAAGTTGCAGTAGTTTAATATGGATTCACAGAAAGGCCAATCTACATATGATCTCTCGGTTGATGTCAAATATAAACCAAGTACATGGTATAAATATTTTCTTAGTAATTCTACATCACCCAAGTCTATGTATAATACCAGACTCATAACTCAAGAATATGAGATTGATGTCAACTGGCGCATGCCAGAAATAGAACCTTCTAAGATATATGATCTCCATATGTTTAAGTTATGTGTCTCTACTTTATTTCGTTATTGTTCCCATAACGTCCCTCTTTCTCTCGGACAGAGTGTATACCAAATCCCTTTAATCCAGCAATCTGATATTGATTGGGGATTAGAACATGGATATAAATATGTCCATCTTGGTCTCATCCAATTCGGCATAAATTCGTTAGTCCGCCCTGGTTTAAATACCTCTGTGCTTAGTTGTATTATTGACTCTCGTCATAACAAGTTTGCAGATGCACTAATCTCTGGTTTTCAAGCCCATCTACATAATGGCCCCATTTGGTCATCTGCATTACCCCGATTTCAAGTCTCTCTCACAGACCCCTACATTTCTTCCCTTCTCCAGGCATGTGTCTAGTTTTCTGGATTCGATATGGAAAAATCTTCGAAAATTGCCCAACTTCATACAACAACCTGCCTTCGCTTTGTCTCTACTACTATGCCTACCCTCAATCCTAAACTTCTTCAGTGAGCTACTTCTGAAAGCGTGGTGGTTGGTCCAGGAAATGTTACACCTCTTACTCTTGGATTCGCCAAGCTTACAGTACTAGATGAATGGTCCACTGAGTATCAGCCAGTACAGTCTAGAATTACACCTACAACAACCCAACAGCTGATGATTGAAAAAAATGAGTCAGGAAATAATGTATTAAGAATTGGAAGATCCCAAAGTGTTAGGATCCAAGATCTAGAAAGACAAACGTCTTCTCTATCTACCATCACTTCTGACTCTTACCCTAGAATATCTACTTCTACTTCACCCTCTGTACAAACTACTCCTTCTAGAACTCCTATATATAAACCCATTCCAAATAGATCCAAAATAGATAATCATCTTCTATATCACAAAAAAGGATCTGAAAATTGTTATTTTTGTCAGAAAGGTATTCCTTCCCAGGAAGAGTCTACATCATGCCAGGCTCCTACAAAATAGATCCCCTCTGCACCCAAGAATTTTAGAGCTTACCAATCCAAAATAGAACATAATGGACAGCATTCTGACTGTCCTAAATGTCAAGAAGTAGATATCCCTATTCTAAAAATGATGAATTACGCATCATTGCCCAGAGTAGACAAAGACAAGTCTGCTCTCTTACCTCAAAGAAATCTAGGACTAGGGAATCACACTCCTTCTTTCAAGAACAATCTGGTAGAAGACCTTGACTTTATACAGTACAAAAAGTCAGATGCAAAGAAATCACAGGACATAGTGAGGTTGCAAAATTATGCTAATTATCAATCTGTTTGTCTTTCACAAAACATTGATGATATGGCCCAAGATATTTTCCAGACTAAACCTCATATGATTGGTCTACATTCTGAGATTGATAACTTAGAACATAATCAAGAGACTCACAGACTACACCTTGTATAGATTTTAGAAAAGTTAGATACAATTCAGACTACAGTACAGAGTCTGAAAGAATCATTTGAAAAAGAGAAACAACCCTCTTCTCCTATACGATATGAGGAGATAGAAAAACAAGCTTCCTATAAATGCTTTGGTTCCTCTCCCTCTTCTTCTACTCCTAAAAAGGAATATTTGTCACTCAAGCAGCTTCCTATAGAACACTTAAATCCAACCCTTTCTAGGATTGCCCAGGTAGTTCTATTAGCCTCAGAAAAGATTGCATTAGTCAAATCACAAGCATCTTCTTTAGGAGAAGACGTTTATTCTTTCCATCCAAACCCTACCATTCCTACTTTGGATATCAAAGGAATGGATGAAGCTTAAAGCTCAAAGTCTAATGCACCACGTTCAATAGACGACGATGCAGAAGGAAATCCTTTCCAATCTGCTTGGGAAAAATGGTGCAATGCCAAATATGGTTCCAGTAGGAAAGTCCCATTTGATCCAGCTAACTCAAGTGAACATTCCTCATTTAGCGGAGAAAACATAGAATCAGCACCAATTAGAAACATCAATTGCAGATCTCGTAATGAGATGATGTTGATTTTCAAAAAATGGTAAGCATGGGCTAAAACCCAGAAGATGATTTTCAGAAACAGAGTAGCTTGGAATGAGTTAGACCTTCAACTAACTTGGGGATTCACTGGTAATCTAGGACTCTGGTGGGATAGAGTCAATGAAAATGATAAGCTTACCATTATGAACCATGATAACCCCATTGAAGAGCTTATCAAAGAAGTCGTACATGAATTTTATGGTAGTGCTAAAATAGATTTTAATCATTATGCAGATTTATATATGAATCGACGTCTCTGCCATGTCTCCCAACTACCTGAATTATTATGCGCCATGCAGGACCTTTTATACAGGTGTCCTGATCTTGACAATGTTGCTTATCTCATAAAATATTTGTCAGCAATGCCAGGAAAAATTCCTAATCTTGTTAGAGAAAGACTAGAAACCTTAGGAATTGGGTTAGAAGAACTCTCTCTAGCAGGATTGTGTGAACATATTGTCATAGCCCTGCAAAAAGAATGTCTTAGACGACAGACTAATAAGTCTGTTAAAAAA
>SNQJ01S0016991.1:45161-55820 GCA_010110895.2 Picea sitchensis
AAGCTATTCATAGTTACATAGATCCTAAAGTTGTGGAAAGATTGATTTTACCAAGAAGCAAGCATGAGAAATATTGATTTTGCCAAGAAGCAATGATGAGAAATATTGGTTGGTACAGCTGGCTACAGGAGCCAAGATAAAAGTAGTTGGTTAAATCATGTCCAATGGACATGAATGGGATAAGTACAAAGGAAGATTTGAACATCCTTCCATTGGATTCATATGACTGTCTAATTGGTATGGATTGGTTGGACCAACACCATGTTGTCTTAGACTATCATAACAATACATTTACTTTCCTGGATGAGGAGGGGAACCCAAGAAAAGTCCAAGGAATTCCTAGGGAAATTATTGTCCGAGATATCTCACCAATGCAACTGAAGAAGTGTTATAGTAAGGGTTGCCAAATATTTGCATCCCATATGTAGGAAACACCTAAGGATAAGGTGCCAAATATACAGGATTACTCAGTCCTGAAATATTTTGAGGATGTGTTCAAGGAGATACCGGGACTACCCCCAAAGAGATATATTGATTTCTCTATCAATTTGATGCATGGAGCAGCTCCAGTATCAAAGACTCCCTACAGAATGAGTACACCAGAGCTGACGGAGTTGCAAATGCAGCTTGAAGATCTTCTGAAGAAGGGGTATATATTCCCAAGTGTGTCACCTTGGTGTGCCCCGGTTTTATTTGTGAAGAAGAAATATGAGACATTGAGATTGTGCATCGATTTCAAAAAATTGAACAAGGTAACCATAAAGAACAAGTATCATTTGCCAAGGATCAATGATCTCTTTGATCAGTGAAAAGATGCAAGGATATTTTCAAAGATTGATCTCAAGTCAGGATATCATCAAGTAAGGATCAAAGATGAACACCTCAGCAAGACCGCCTTCAGGATAAGGTATGGTCATTATGAATTCACAGTGGTGCCATTTGGGTTATCAAATGCACCAGATGTTTTCATGTGTTTGATGAATGGTGTTTTCCAAGAATATTGATACAAGTTTGTCATTGTCTTTTTGGATGAAATACTTGTATATTCCAAGTCAGAAAAAGAACATGAGAATCACTTGATGATGGTGTTACAAGTGCTAGAGAGCACCAATTGTATGCCAAATTGAGCAAGTGTTCATTTTATCAAAATAGAATTCATTATTTGGGACATATCATATCTGAATAAGGGATAGTAGTGGACCCTGAAAATATTGAGGCCATTAAAGGGTGGATAGCACCTAAGAATGTGACAAAATTCAGATCCTTCATGGGTCTAGTTGGCTACTACAGAAGATTCATTGCAGGGTTTTCGAGAATTGTTCACCCAATCACTTCCTTGTAAAGGAAGGGGATGAAGTTTCAATGGACAGCAAATTGTGAAAAGAGATTCCAGCAATTGAAGCAATTGGTAACCAGTGATCCAATTAATCGAATTGTTGATCCAAATGAAGATTTTGTGGTTTGCAAAGATGCATGTAAAGAAGGAATTGGTGGAGTCCTCAGTCAGAACAGATTTGTGATATGTTTTGAATCCAGAAAATTGAAAGAGCATGAAAGGCTTTATGCCACTCATGATTTGGAGTTGGAATCCATAGTGCATTCCTTGAAGAAGTGGAGGCACTACCTCATGGGAAAGAGGTTTGAGATGAGGACAGACAATAATGGTCTGAAATATTTGTTTGACCAACCAACTTTGAATGTTAGACAGAGAAGATGGTTGGAATTCCTCTGTGAGTATGACTTTGATATTAAGTACATCAAAGGAAAAGAGAACAAAGTGGTTGATGCATTTAGCAGGAGAGTGCATGAATTGCATGCTACACCCATTAGCATGTATCAAACTGATCTTAAAGGTAGAATTTATGAGACTACAAAAGCTTATTTGCAGTACAAGGAATTGGTAACAAAATTGTAGCAAGGTAAAATGCAACAGAAATTTGAAGATTATGAATTGGGGAATGATGGAATTATTTTGTACAGGAAAAGAATTTATGTACCCAATTCTCATGAATTGAGGAGTATGATTTTAAAATATTTGCATGATGTACCTTACATTGGACACCCAGGATATTAGAAAACAGTTTCAGCAGTCAAGAACCAATATTATTGGTTGGGAATGAAGAGGGATATTACTTAATACATTGCTAAATGTCTGGAGTGTCAAAGGGTCAAGGCTGAGCATAGACACCCAGCTGAATTGTTGCAGCCATTGCCCATTCCTGAGTGGAAAGTGGAAAATGGCGACAATGGATTTCATCACCAAATTTCCAAGAACACGCAAGCAGCATGATGTTATCATGGTGGTGGTGGACAAGCTTACTAAAGTTTCCCATTTTATTCCTATGAAGATTACTCACAAGGAAATCAATGTTGTTGATATCTATATGAGGGAAGTAGCACACTTGCATGGAATACCCAAGACAATTGTGTCGGACAAAGACCCAAAGTTTACCTCAAAGTTTTGGAAGGTATTATTCAAAGGGTTCGGAACAAATCTAAACTTCAGCACAACTTATCATCTCGAGTCTGATGGGAAAACATAGAGATTGAACCAAGTGATAGAGATATGCTAAGGATGTATGTGATGGACAAACCATCTAAATGGGAAGATTATCTACACTTGGTAGAATTTTCCTACAACAATGGGTATCAAGCATCACTACAGATGAGCCCATTTGAGGAACTTTATGGAAGAAAGAGAAACACACCAGTAAGTTGGGACAACCCAACTGACAGAGCAGTGATTGGGATAGAGTTGCTCAGAGAAATGGAAGAGAAAATGTTGAAGATTAAACATAATTTAAAGGCTTCCTAAGATAGGAAGAAAAGCTATGTTGAAAGGGGAAGAACTCACAGGGAATTTAAAGTGGGTGGTCATGTTTTCTTGAAGGTGAAGGCCAACAGAAGTTCCCTGAAGTTGGGAGTTTGTTCCAAGTTGGCAGCCAGATATTGTGGGTTGTTTGAAATCCTAGAGAGGATTGTACCAATAGCTTACATGATTGCATTACCTGCATCTATTTCTATACATAATTTATTCCATGTATCATTGCTTAAGAAATATATACATGATGTTAATCATGTTGTTAATTGTAATGTGATTTAGGTGGAGCAAGAAATAACTTTTCAAGTGCATCCAGTACGCATTCTAGACCAAAAAATAAAACATCTTTGGAATCGATCCATAGGGCTTGTAAAGGTCTAATGAACCCGGTACACTCTTGAGGATGCAACTTGGGAGCATGAAGATGTTATGCGATCAAAATACCCGCAAATTTTTGAAGATTTTGAAAATCTTGTTGATGTTATGTAAATTATTTGCACTGAGGACAGTGCAAAAATAAGGGGAGGGGATTGTAATACCCCAAGGTCGAGCCCCTATTGAATTTTAATGATGTTTAATGAATTTTCTAGGCCGATGAGCCAAGTATTTATAAGCTAGGAGGATTATATTTTTATTAGGCCGAAGAGCCTATATGTTAAGGCCAGAGAGATTATTTTTGTATATGTAATTATGCAGATCATTAATAATAATAATAAAATGCATCGATGCGTGTAGACCAACCACGAAGAAAGAGTTGTGGGGGACTAATATCCACTAGGAAGGGAAAGGGAATGGGGATGAGAGGCTAGGAAAAAGGGGTTAAGCTTGAGGGATTAACCCAAGGGACTATTATAATATATTCCTAAAAGACTAAGGTTGGACATAACCTTTTATCCTAATTTCCTTTGGGGGATGAACGAACTCCAAGGAACGAACTCCTGGAGAGCCAAGTGTCATCTAGGATGCATGCAAATTTATGTGGGAAATTCCATCATTGGGGGCTCGCTCTCACGGGGCTCACCATTCTGACCATTATTTCCATCCTTTCATGGGCATGCATGCACTCATGTACTGAGTGGGCACGTAGTCATCCATTTCTTCCATTGTTGAAACCTATGCCATCGTGAACCTCTGTAATTTTTTGAGTCGTCCCTTGCCTTACTCGAATTTTCTACTGGGTTACCTGGTTGAATTAAGAGCTGGACAGAAGAAGAAGGTTTTCATGCCTGTGGTTTGAAGAGGCAGGTTTTCAGACTCATGGGTTGAAGAATCAGGTTTTCAAGCATGTGAGCAACTCTCTCCAGGTGAGAGAGGTTTTTGGGGAATTGATTTCTCCTAGAGGGAGTCCAGCAGTAGCTACAGAGATCTGGGAATTCCTAATCTGACCTGTTGCTGAAGCCATGGAAGGGAAGTGGAGAAGCCAATGGACTTTGGAAAAGTGAAGATTTATATTCCCTAGGTGGGACAGGAATGTGGGGAACGATATTTTGTGAGCGGTGGGCGTAAGTAGGATCCTTAGAGAGAATCCTTCCTATTGCATTGTGCAACTTTCCGTAGTCTTGGCTTAGCCTAGGTTTTCCTTTACCCTAGGTGGAGTTTAGTCCCAGCTAGGGGGTGACCCATTGCTGATATGTTGGAGCAGCATGTTCTAAGGCTAGGAGGTTCATGGAAGGTCTGCATGCCGTCGGTAGTATTCTCGTAAAAGGATAAGTATCAATTATATGTTAATTTTATGTTGTGTATCTTGTACATTTGTTATAATGTTATCTAAATTTCTTGTATATGTTGCATGTATGTGTTTACTGTCACTTCCACTTGATTCTGTGTATGAACAAAATGTCTATCTTTGTTTAAATTTGCATTATGTGTGTGTGTGAGTGATCTCAAACAGAGAATGCATATCCCAGTGGCTTAAGAATGGGGTATGTTACAATCTAGTTTCAGAGCAGTTGGCTTTGAAGAAGTGGTGTGTCCCCGGCCTGGCAATTCGGGGGACGTTACACATGTATTGTTGGTGCCAACACAAGCAATGGAGAATCAACCAGGGTGATAAGATCGATGTAATTATTGAGATGCATGGCTAAATTTATCAATTTAATGAAGAGTTCTTAGCTAGAATACATGAATGCATGCTGGAACATGGAAACAACATAAATTTCTTATCAAGTAAAAAGTATAATTTATTTCAATGAAGCCATGAACATAAATGGTTATTATTGAGTCTTTTAAGAAGAATATTCATATGTAAAGTCGGTATATTATATTTTCAAAAATTAAAATGTATATGAAGTCATGCACTCCTAAGATAGACATGAATGATAATAGTCAAGTCGACTCATCATCCAGTTAGTTGGAATCTAGTCGTCGAGTTAGCCCGAGTTTAGTCGATTCAAGAGTCAAGTTGGAATTCATTTTAGTACAAAAAATAAAAATTATTTTTCATGTTGTCGATTGAGTCATTTTAAAAGTGGAGTTTAAAGTAAGGAGGGGTTTAAACGTGCATCTTCTTAGAAGGCAAGTGATCCCCTCCACCATTGTAATGTAATTCGGTTCTATCCGACGAGATCGGTGCCTCACCGACATCATTTGGTTCCTAGTCAATAGCATGCAAAGTCTATGAACTTGCAATTGAGTCATAATCAGTCACCCTTCATCTAATATGAATTGAATACTCCATACATTTATAGAAAGCAACACAATCATGATAAAGAGCATCGTGAAAACAAGAGGGATAAACAATGGAGCAATGAGCATAATTGAGCACATTGGAGACCATTGAGAATGACCATGTCAGAAGCGGTTAAAGGCGTCCAAGAGAGACATGTTTTCTTAGACACACACATGAGAGATTAAAGAAACGATGATGACAAAAACACTGAATTGATTGAGCCCCTTGATACAGCAGTTGCAGAATAGTTTTTGGGTCATGACAACCAAATAATGGTATGAGTGATTGATGGCATAGACCCTCATAAATTCCATATAAATAACACCTCAGGAGTGACAACTTGATAAAATCACATGACCAGTCTGGGTCTGAATTAATCGACCGACTTGGAAACAACAACAGCTTTGGTGCCTCCTGAAATATATCACAGTTGATAGAGGTAAGCAAAACATGGAAATCGAGGAGATGGGATTTTTCACTCAGATACAGTTGATATTAGTCACACTAAACCCCATAAACGTGTGTCTCTCTATCCAGTTGGAAGTTGTTGCAGTTGAGTTACCTATGCAAACCGGTATGCATGGTTGATGCCCAGTAAGGATATTTCTGCAGGAGTAAAGACCCAGGACATTGTTTCATGCTTTCTCGGGATGATCAAGGAATTCATCTTGGGGGAGATGGTGTAGGGGCCTCTTAGGCCCTTGTCATCATACATTAGATATTAATACATATTCATATGTAATAAAGAAGAAATAACCAAGTAAATGCATGTAACAAAGGGTAGATGCCTAAAATGAACTAAACTAATTATTAGTTGGAACGAGTACAACTACTCCAACCATTTATCCTATGTACTTATACTCATGAATAAGGAATAAGAAAGTGGTTGGATATCTTTACCAAATACTTCTCCTTCTTTCTTGGGTTATGTGTCTGTCTTGATGTGCATTCCTATGTAGCCTCTCTCTTGTATGCTTTCCTCAATTTCCTAGATTAGTACAATTCACACCACAAAATCTTCATCTGGATATGAAATGTTTACTAGTGCACTTGTCAAAATGTCTTTCAGTTGTTGAAAACTCTCTTCACACTTGGAAGTCCATTCAAATTCACTCACTTCTTTTGCAAAGAAGTGATTGGGCTTTCAATCTTTTAAAATCTTTTTATGAATCTTCGATAATAACCAAAAAGACCCATAAATGATCTGACCTTTGTCACATTTCTTGTTGTCGTAAATCCTCTAATGATCTCTATCTTCTTGAGATCAATTGTTATCCTATCAGTTGAAATAATATGCCCCGAGTAGTGAATATTATTTTGATAAATTATGAACTTACTTAGTTTAACATACAATTTGTGTTCTCTTAAAACTTTCAACACCATTTTTAAATGGTGTTCATGTTCATATTATGTCTTTGAGTAGATGAGTATATCATCCAAGAACAAAATCACAAACTTGTCCAAGTATTCCCTAAACACTCCATTCATTAATCACATGAAAATAGATGGGGCATTTGATAGGCCAAATGGCACTTCTGTAAATTCATTATTTCGATATCTTGTTCTAAATGTTTTCTTGTTGATATATTCTTCTTTTATCCTCACTTGATGATAACTTGATCTCAAGTCGATATTGGAAAATATTGTTGCATCTTTCAGCTGATCAAATAGATCATCAATTCTTGGAAAAGGATATTTGTTATTTATGGTGACCTTATTCAATTATATGAAATCAATACACAGCCTTAAGGTTCCATCTTTCTTCTTCACAAAAATAATTGGGGCTCCTGAAGGTGGCACACTTGGGCATATATACCCCTTCTTTAACATCTCTTCAAGTTGCATCTACAAGTCTTTCAATTCTGGTGTGCCCATTCTATAACGTGTCTTAGACATTAGGGTAGCTCTTGGCACCAAATCAATGGAGAAATTAATGTCTCTCGTTGGCAGAAATCCTGGGATTTACCCAAAAAAATATTCAAAATATCTCAAGAATGGATGGTCTTCAATACTTGTCACTTTATCTCGACTTGCAAAAAATTGCCATCCCTTCCTGAAACTCTTTTTCATCTACATAGATGAAATTTCTCTAATATTTATATCTCTTGGAATGCCTTGAACTTTTCCTTGTTATCCTTCCTCATCAAGACAAATGATTGTCTTGTTGTAACAGTCTAGGACAGCACAATGTTTTTCCAACCAATCCATGTCAATTAGACAATCATGTGAACCCAATGGTATGATGTTTACATCTACCTTTTTGTTGAGTCCATTCATGTCTATTGTGCAATATTTAACCAACTTGTTGATTTTCCTCTTAGCCCCTGTGTCTAACTAAACTAACCAAGATTTATCGTGCTTACTCCTTTGTAAGTGAAATATTTAAAAAATGTTAGAGTTTATGTAACTATGGCTAGATCCAAAATCAATTATATTTTTTATCGGTTGATTATCAATCTTACCTTCCACTTCGATCATGGGGGATTAATATTACACTTTTTTTTGTCCAAAGTTGCACAAATGATTGGCATGTTTCCTTGCATGTCTTCCATTTTTTCATCCTCCTAGATATTGTGGACAATCCCTTTACCTTTGTGAGGGAAGTCCCTATACAAGTGATTTCCCTCACATCCCCAACATTGTACAAGCTGCTACCTTGGCCTTTTATCAAATGAATCTGTAGTATTGGGCTCATTTTGGGTTGATTGTCCTTTTTGATGTGTTTGTGATTTGCTCTTGAAAAATGGTGGCTTAAAACATTTTTGCATTTTCTCTCTCTTTCCTTTCATCTTGTCATTCTAATATTTCTAGAAAACTGACCTCCCTTTGCTTTGCTCTTAAAGATGTTTGTCTCTTCTTATGGCCTCCTCCAAAGTCCTAGGGTTATCATAGTGTATATTTTCATCGTATAAGGAAGGTATCCCACTCATAAACCTTTGGATTTTTACCTTCTCATCCTTTATGAATCCCACATACTTCAACAACCCAAAGAACCTCGTCTCATATCCATCCATTATCATGCTTCCCAATTTGAATTCAAAGAAGTCATTCATCTTTCTTTCATAGGAATGCTTAGACAAATACTTCTCCTATAAATAGCCTTTGACCTATCTCCATGAGACTTTCCTCTCATCAAGGTACTTGGCTTTCTTAAGTTGATCCCACCACATGGTTACATTTCTTTGCAAGTGGTAGTTTGTAATTCTTGTTTCTACCCTACTAAGGGATATTCATGTAGTTGGAAATATTTCTTCATTTCCAACAACCAAGAATCGTCCTCTTCTCCCTTCCTATGCTCCTCGTTGAAATTTGGTGTCTTTATTTTCCTCAGTTCATCTTATAATATGTTTGCATCATGCCTTCTCCCCTGACTCCTAACAAGAGACACACTTGGGTTACTCTTGTTGGCAATTTGGTTGTCATTGATGTCAACCTTGATAAATAGGTGAAGTTTCATTGATTGATTGGTTTGAGAAGCATTGTCAATATTGGACATATTGTTATGAAGGTGACTTGAATGTCAAGCATTCTCAATATTGGACATAATGTTATGAATCTTGGACATAATGTTATGAAGTTGACTTGAATGTCAAGCATTTTCTATATTGGACATAATGTTATGAAGGTGACTTGAATATCAGTAGAAATATAATATTGACTAATATATTTTATGAGCTTGATACACTCATATGATATTGTATAAGGTTGAGATTGTTTCATTAACATCCATGCACAAAAGAAGAAACTATGAAGAAATTGTCCAGATAAAAAGGGTAAATGGATAATCCAATATTGATTCATACAAATCACAAATAAAGAAGTTAATAAGACATGGTTCATTAAAAGTGATTTAGAAAATATCAATTGAAGAAGAGTATGTAGATGAGATAGAATAGAAACGGTGGATGTTTTATGAGGAATCATTGACACCATCGATTCACAAGTCGAGTCGATTCAAACAACAATAAGGTTGACTATCTAGAAGTCGATCAAATGCAAGACGATCCGATTGACTGCAAGCCTACATATTGACGGAAGTTGGAGAAAAAAAGTCAATCAATTTCAAGATGAGTTGACCAACTGAAGGTTGAAGTCAAAGGAAAATTGAGTCAAGAAATACAAGTCGTCCAAAGCAAGTCGAGATGACCAAAGTTGAATTTCTCAAGTCGGTTTTCTTCCAAGTCAATTCGATCCTAGAAATAAGTAACCTAAAGGTAGAAATCGAAGAAAACTTAAATACATGTTGGGTTGAGGTTGAAGCAATATGGGTCAACTAGAATTGATATACTCAATTCGAAATTTATCCTAGTTGATTCGACCAAAAAGATGTTTTTAGGTCGAATGAGGAAGCAAATATGAAAAATGTGTTGATATTGAGAGGGGGGTGAATCAGTATCAAGTACAATTTAAAAACCTTTTTCAACTTATACTTAAATAATTCAATTATATCCAATGAGCAATGAACAATAGTATAAGAGTTACACCAATACACCATGCACAATATATGAGAAATAATAAATAGTTTTTGTTCAAGGGAAGTAATGACTTCCAAAGGTAGCTACAGCTTCCAAATGTAGAGGGAGGGATAAACCTCCAAGAGAAAGATACAATCCTCCAATATCAAGAGAGAGTTGAACTCTCCATCTTTACCCCTTCCTTCCACCCAAGAATATATGAGAGATAATAAAACTTTACATTAAATCATCACCATCAACCAATCATCACATAGAACCTAAGAATGCTTCCTGAGACTTCTTCAATTTCTGCAATTCTTCAATTCTTGGAGTACTTTGATCCTGTAGATAATATTACTCAATGTATTCTCTGAAAACTCCTCTAATTTTCACTCCTTGAATCCTCCCCAAAAAGAGGTTATAGAAAGAATGGTAGACTTTATTCAATTCTGGTCTATTCAGAAGACCCAACTTGTACAGCATGCCCCGCACTCAATATTTAACATATGATTCTGAAACTCGCACACAAGTAACTAAAGTCCACAATATTTCCAATGGAAGTGGTTCCACTTCATTTGTATTATGTATGAATAAGTTATGATTGTTTTACCTCGAACACCTGTTTATTGACTAGCTTGCAGTCCAAAACCATGACTAGGGTTGACATCAATGACAACAACCAATCTTCCAACAATCTCCCCCTTTGTCATTTATGG